>JASAMX010015908.1:0-25285 GCA_030248175.1 Microlaimidae sp. YZB2_3
AAAACTTTTAAAACCATATTAGTATTAAATTTGATTTTTGATATTTCGGATGCATTGTTTGCTTGGGGTTCTAGAACTGGGTTTAATTGATCGTCAACTGTAAATTTATATAAAAAGTTAGTTTAAAGTAGTGTAGCTTGTTCTAATTTGTCAACAGTCAAAGTTCCGTCTTGTTTAGTCAGAGGACCAATTCTAGTAGGACCTAGTCTTTTATTATTGATAAATTTAAACAGTTGTTTTGATCTTTGCTATTTAAGATTTTTTGTTCTTTTTTTGCATAAAATTTATTAACGGCAGTTTTGTATATACAATTTAAGTTGTTATACTCTGCTTTTTCCGCTATTTTGTTTTTTGTGCGGTATAGTTATATTATACTCCGCTTTTTCTGCTATTTTGTTTTTTGTGGGGTATAGTTTTTGTTCTTTTTGTCTTAATTGATTTATATATTTAGGAAAATATGGTTTATTTAAGGTGTTTTTTGCGTTTTTAAGTGGGACATACCTAATTATTGCCTATTCAATCTTAGATATTATAATCTCCCAATGTTTTTCAGCAGTAAAACTTTGTTGAAATAACTCTTAAAAATCAACAGAATTTAAAAAATTATTCATTTTTGTCCAGTTGGCATCTCTGAAGTCATGATATGTTTTTGCTACATTATTTTTTCCAGTTTCACCTTTTAAATAGAAATTTACACTTTTATGGTCACTGTCACACATGGGCTCAGAAACTGTCACTTTAGAAACTGTGGTTTCTTCATTGGTAAGTATAAGATCTAAGATATTTTCCTCTCTAGTTGGGGCTGTAACTAATTGTGAGAATGATTTTTCAAAGATTTTTTCGTCGTTTGGTGTTTTAAAATATTTCGACAAATACTGCACCGATCTTAACGATCAAGGTATCAAATTAAACTAGAAAGAAGCCGCTTTCTTTGAGTGCATAATTTGTAACCTAAATTGTTAGAGTAATGCATTTAATTTCGGCACTTTTCCCAATTGTGCATTTTTGATTTTGGACTATATCTTTGGTAATCCTGGACGGAATACGACGTTTAATAGCTCAAATGAGAGCTAATTATACGTAGATGACTGTCGTAAGGTTTTTATTTGTTATGTTATGATATTTTCATGTGAAATTGTGTGATTTACAAAAAATAAAATTGTTACTCGTTTTTAGAACATGGGCATTTCATGATTACGCAATAAATTGGTTTAAAAATTAAACTGTCCTGGTAAAATTTAGTCTATTTTCCGAATTTTTAGTGCCCGTGGTTCTACGTTGCGTCTGTGGTAAGCAATCGTTATAAACTAAAATAGTGTAATTTCGGCACACATATTGCTGTAGGTAAAACGGGTTGAATTAAGTGGTCGGATGTTAAATTGAAGTTGTAAATAGTTAAAACACAACGTTGAAATGTGTAGGGGTCATAGAACTGCTTTTAAACTCGATTAAGGAGGTTTTTTTAAAAAGTGCCGAAATTAAATGCACTTTTTTCCCAAATTTTGCTCATTTTGATACCATTTGGCATTTTAGCTGTAACTTTTTGCCAGTTACACGTTGAACAACAAGTAGAAGCTTAAATTAAAGAAAACTGTCTGGAGATAATGATAGGCTTTTAAATTTTTGAAAATGATGATTTTTTGACTGAGAAACAATCGATTGTTTGTAAAGTGCCGAAATTAAATGCATATATTTAATTTCGGCAATTTTCCATTTTTTTAAAAACTGATTTAATTAAGTAAAAAAACTACTTTCGTACAATGAAACTTTTATGACGCAACGCAGTATCGTGAAAGCTTTAAAATGAGCTATCAAACATGAAAATCGGGCCATACAGTAAAAAGTTACTTTGGAAAAACAAAAAAGTGCCGAAATTAAATGCACTACCCTATACCCATTGAGCAATGTTTCACGTACAGAATTGTCGAAAAACGCCATTTTTGGGGCGTCATAACTCCTGAACCACTGGAGAAATTTTATTGAAAAAAATTTTGTGGGTTATTAAGGGCAGGGGTAAGATTTTCCCAAAAATTATTAAAATCGAAGACAAAAAGTTTGACTCCGCGTCCGCACCGCACCTTTAAGCAGTTGTTGAAAAAGCTAGCTGACCTAATAGCTACAATTAAAAATAGAATAAAATAGAAATAGTTTATTTTCAGTTGATGTTAGTAAGCAAAAGAACATTCATCAAGGAAACTATTGTCAATTAGTTCCAAAGTAGTCACAAAACAAATAAAAACAACAATGATCGTTATTTATACACTGAAATGCCAATCCCAGTTTACATTCTGCGTATGAAAATGAAATGCATTAATAATTAAAAAGGGTTAAAATGTTGTTCTGTATTCCTTATAGTTTAACATTTATATGAAGTTAAATTTTAAAATAATTTAAAAAACTATACCTGTAGGGACCTTGAGATCATGCGTCTTCGCAATGTCGGGCTATTCAAAAATGTGCATAGGTCGAAAATGATGCAAAAGCCCTTTGTTTTCTATTAAAAACTTCTTGATAAGTAAGGTTTACTATACTATTATGTTTTTATTGAATTGTAGTGTACTAAAAGCACAAATATTTAAAATAATAATAAAGAAAAAAATATATCACTTCATTTACTTCTCAGAGGAATTTATGTTCCAACTAGGCGCATCTTATTTAAGGCGCGGCTCAGTAAGGGCTCTAGTGACCCTAATTAAGGCTTGCAACGGCCCTTGGTAGAGCCTTCAAAAAAGTCACATTATAAATCACTTTACTTGAAATAAGGTTAAAAATTATTAGTTTTTTATAAAAAAATAGGTAAATAAATCATTTTTAGTATATTCACAAAATTCACGAATTCTTTCTACAAAAAATTAAATAGTCACAATTTTTGTACACAATTTTGTATAAAGAAACTTAATTTTAAAAAACTAATAATATAATGTTATTTTTTTTTGTTAAAAATAAATTTTTTATGAGGGATTTCATAAGTTAAAGCAGTAAATGTGTCCGGACTGGACAAAAGTATAAAAAGTTATTACACTGTATTTCGTATTTTAACGATTGGGTTTTAATTTTTTGCAGTGTTATAATAGGTTTTTAAAGTTTTTATATATTATTTAGTGGTTTACACTTTTCGAATGTTTTATTTAATCCCATTCTTTAGCAAAATTTATCTCCAATTTCTAAATCTGAAAATCTTTTTATAATTTTAAAACATTAGTTTCGTAAAAAAATTAAAATAATTTTAAACACTAACTGTCAGACCATAAACAATGGAAATTAATTTAGGCTTATGCTACGATTTCTTAGTATGCACCTGAGGTTTGAATCGTAGTTGGAGTTAGATTTGCATTGGTCTACCCCTCCGTATTTTCTCACTTTCATTTTTTTGCTTTTTACAAATCGGCTAATCTTCTCGTCAGGACCAGCCGATTTATTACGTTTTCTTTTAAACAGACTGCTTCTGCCACTTGCCTAAAATCATAGGTTTTTCTTGAAAAGAAATTTTGGCAATTATTATTATTTAAGCTATTTTTTTCAAATCTCAGTTTTCTATTGTTCATTATACCAAGTACAGTAAACAAAGCCTAAAGCCTGGTTCATAATTTGTCCAAAGTGTCCAAAGATCAATTTGACAAAATAAAATTGTCCTTTGGACAATCCAAAAGTTCCTTTGGGCAAAACTCTCATTTTGGACGTCTAAAAAACGTCTAAAAAACAGTCCAACATGTTTAAAGCACAAGTTGAAATATTTTAACTTGTGTTTTGGATACGATGTACTGGCTTTTGGACTTTCAAGAGATACTTTAGAATTGTCCAAAGGTCAATTTTACTTGGTCCAAATTGTCCAAAGGACAATTTGGACGAAATATGAACCAGGTGTAAAAGAAAAAGTCCAAAGGAAAAGTCCAAGCAAGGAAAGTTTGCACAAGCGAAAGTTGTTCTTTGGACAATCCAAAGTTGCCGTTTGGAGAATCTAAAGTCGTTTTTGGACAATTCAAATAATATGTCCTTTAAACAATCAAAAATTGTTCTTTAGACAATCCAAGAGTATCGTTTGGACATCCAAAACAAGATTAAAATTATTCAGCTTTGTCCTTTTGACTTTTTCCTGTTGGATTTTGTTCTTTGGACTTTGTTCTTTGGACAATTTAACTAAGTATGAACCAGCCTTTAGCCGTAAGTATAGTTTTTAGGGATTTCAGACTTTCATCCTTTAAAACCGAAAGTAAAAAAAAATCATGAAGGGCTAAGTTTAGGTTTAGCTCTAAGTATAGTTTTTAAGGATATTCAAACTTTTGGCTTTTAAATTTTTAGTTTCCGCCTTCAAGTTCCTCGTTTTCAGCCTAAGATCCAGTTTTTAATTCCTTACCTTCGATTCTTTCGAATTAAATTTCATTAGTTACACTAGATATAGTTTTATTAGTAATAGATAAATAATAGGTATATACATAGTATATTACATCCATTAGTGTAGAATTTAGGAATTTAGCGACGAGCTTAATTAAATAATGGAAAATTTTAATTTTAGTAATAAATACATCTTTACCTCGGCAAGGAGCTCAGACTGGCAACTGAATTTTCGCGTGGTCGGGGGAATCACACTGTATCGTCGAGTAAGAGACGGATTCGAATTGATACTTAGCGTACTGTCATTAGCGTTCGCATTGTTTAACGTCTTCGCGATTTCGTTTTCACCGAAAACGTTCGGGTCCGTACTGGAAATGGACACGGCGGAAACTTCATTGATAGTCGTATGTTTAAGCTTGAAAAATTGATCCTTTAAATTTAGCGTACTGCTATTATTACTTTTTTTGGTCTTCGAACGTTTTTTATAGCGCTGAGATTTGGTGTCATTCGCTGTATCACCATTCGAAAGACCTTAAAATACATAAGAATTTTTAGGCAAATAACAAATATAACCAAAGGTGGATAATCTAATAAAGGTATGTCACAGCGGTCTGTAGCAGCGTGCATCATAAAATCCAATTCGGGCCGCATGTCCGGCCAAAAGCCGCACGTCCGGCCAAAAGCCGCATGTCCGGCCAAAAGCCGCACGTCGGCCAAAAGCCGCACGTCTGCCCAAAAGCCGCATGTCCGGCCGGACGTCCGGCCTTTGGCCGCACGTCCGGCCAAAAGCCGCACGTCCGGCCAAAGGCCGCATGTCCGGCCAAAAGCCGACGTTCGGCCAAAAGCCGCATGTCCGGCCAAAAGCCGCACGTCCGGCCAAAAGCCGCATGTCCGGCCAAAAGCCGCATGTCCGGCCAAAAGCCGCACGCTCCGCCCAAAAGCCGCACGCTCCGGCCAAAAGCCGCATGTCCGGCCAAAAGCCCGCACGTCCGGCCAAAAGCCCGCACGTCCGGCCAACAGCCGCATGTCCGGCCAAAAGCCGCACGTCCGGCCAAAAGCCGCATGTCCGGCCAAAAGCCGCATGTCCGGCCAAAAGCCGCATGTCCGGCCAAAAGCCGCATGTCCGGCCAAAAGCCGCATGTCCGGCCAAAAGCCGCATGTCCGGCCAAAAGCCGCATGTCCGGCCAAAAGCCGCACGTCCGGCCAAAAGCCGCAAGTCCGGCCCAAAGCCGCACGTCCGCGCCAAAAGCCGCATGTCCGGCCAAAAGCCGCAAACAGTCCGGCCAAAAGCCGCACGTCCGGCCAAAAGCCGCATGTCCGGCCAAAAGCCGCACGTCCGGCCAAAAGCCGCACGTCCGGCCAAAAGCCGCATGTCCGGCCAAAAGCCGCACGTCCGGCCAAAAGCCGCACGTCCGGCCAAAAGCCGCATGTCCGGCCAAAAGCCGCACGTCCGGCCAAAAGCCGCACGTCCGGCCAAAAGCCGCACGTCCGGCCACAAGGGAGTTAATTTTGGCCAAGGGCTTTTGGCCGGACATGCGGCTTTTGGCCGGACGTGCGGCTTTTGGCCGGACATGCGGCCCGAATTGGATTTTATGATGCACGCTGCTACAGACCGCTGTGACATACCTTTATTAGATTATCCACCTTTGATATAACATAGTTTTGTATTTCTGCGAAAATATTTGGCTTTTTATTACTTTAAAACCAACTTTGTTTAATCACGTTACTAGGATTTTTGCTTTCTTTTAAAATTTTCAAAATTTTTTCTATTACAGTAATTATATTCTAATATTCACCAGGCTAATTGACTTGAATTCGGTCAGACTTAATTTCGGCCACCGGCTGTTTTTTTGTTTAATCACGTTACTAAGATTTTTACCTTCTTTTAAAATTTTCCAAATTTATTTTATCACAGTAATTATATTCCAATAAACATAAGGTACTTGAATTTTGCAAACCTTAATTTCGGTCCTGACTGTTATTCTTGTCATGCGCAAAGTTATGAAATGTACCGTGCATCGCTGGATACTTCGTCATGTCATTTAATTATAGCTATGCGCAGTTCATTTCTTAACTTTGCGCAGGACAAAACTAACAGGCGGTGGCCGAAAATAAGGTTGGCCGAATTTAAATCAGAATTACCCTATCGCTTAACGTAAGTGGGAATGACTGACTGACTTAATTTCGACCATTTTTAAATTTTTACTTCTGCTGTTATTTCAAACATTTGTTGAAACGAAATTTTCAAACGAAATCTCGAATTTACAAAATTCAAAACCTTAATTAAAATGAATAAAAATAAAAGGCGTTTTCTGTTTTATTATTATATTTTTTATATTTAAGCCTTAAAATTAAAGCATAAACACCGATAATTTTTTAATATAAAAAAATTTTCCTGGATCACCAAAAATCCAAATTTTGTATTCATTTTTTACACTTTGAACATAATAAAAAAGATTTAAAATGAAAAGGCGTTAATTTAAACACTGAAATATTAATAAAAAGGTTAAAACAAAATTCAGAATGAAATGCTTTAAAATAAATCAATAAAACATATTAAATTGTGTAAGCAATAATTTTACAGGCAGCTTGCACTGGAATGGCATAAGAAAAAAATAAATTATATCAGATATAACTACATAGATCTTCGTTACTCTGATATAAAAAGTTACAATCAATTTAAAATTACCGTGACTTTGACTCATAAGGTTTCTGTGTATTAAAAATAAAAAGGGTCAGAGTTATGAGTATTTTTTGACCATCCTGACTTAGTGTGTCATAGTAATGACGAAAAAATGCCGTAATGAATTAGTATGTAAATTATTAACTGAATTGACGATTAATTTGATTTTTAAAAAGTTCTTCATGCAGCAAAATATGCTGAAGAGATTATGGGGTGTACTTTTTGTTTTTTTTTTAAACAAAAAGTACACAAAAGTACAAAAAGTACGTTTTTCAGTGCAACCTGCCGATATTTTCAGCCCTTTAGTTGCTTATCCTGAGCTGCTTGAAGTAAAATTTTTAATTAGTCTTTTTTTAATTTTAATTGTTAAAAGCATTCTTAATAAAAAAATCACAAACTTTGTGATGATGCCAATGAATTTTTTGCAGATGGTGTTATATTTGGGGCAGTGGCAGTACTTGACTTGAAATGCACCCTAAACTTAAATCATTTTAGAAATAACAAAAAAAACCTAAATGAACAAAGTTAAAACAATAACGATAATAGTATAAAAAATATTATGTTGATAAAACTTGAAGAAGTGGTTATGTTATCTCGACATAAGTTTGGTTAATTTTTAGAAAAATATTAATAACTTTCCACTACTTAAAGTTACGTTAAGTTATCGTAAGTAACTTGGGTATAACGTTAAGTTGCGTATAGAAAAATAAATACGTTTGCAAAAAATTATAGTAACTTATCGTATTATATTCTAAACTTGTAAAGAAAACACAATTTATCAAAATTTTTATCTCTCTCGCAGTATTGTTTAAAATGTACTTCACGCAAACAAATAATGTTTTACAGTCATTGTAAGTAAGACACTATTATTTTTAAACATTATTCAGTTTAAAAAAAATAATAAAACCTGAGAGCTGTGGACGTTCCTTCTGGTTGCAGTACTCCAGTAGCTTTACTGTATATTACACCTCTTGCTGCTTTGTATATGCGTACGTAGAGAAACACTATTACTGCCATCGGCAGGAAGAAACTGCACGTGGCGCTGAATACAATGTACTGCGGATCGTTTCTTAGCGGAGTGCAGTCGCAGCGAACCGTGTCACTTGCAAAAGCCTAGAAACAGTGTGGTTTACTTATATATATATATATATTTTTTTTATTTATTCTTTCTTTTGTCTAAAAAACAGAAACATACATAAGAAAAAAGTAAAATTTTATAATTAGTAGGAAAGTTAACACACACGCACTCACAAACACACAAAATGTTTAAAGTTTGCTTGTTTAAGTAAAAACAAGAGGCAATCATTGAACTCAGAATTTTAAGTAATAAATAAGTATTTATTTAAGTAAATAAGTATTTAAGTAAATTAAATAAATAAAAATTTTTCTGTAAGTAGAAAACTATTGTATAGTAGGTAAAATCAAAACCAATCCCTACAGTGTGCGTACTATTATTATTTGAATGATTCTGCATTATAAATCATGGATTAAAAAAAAGGTAAGAAAAATGGAAGAGATTATGTCTGGCGATTAGGATCTGAATTAATAAAACATTTGAAATCACAATTTTTGGACTCCAATATTGCTAAATTAAAAATATTCATTAATTTTTAAGACTTTAGATTTAAGGTTTAAGACATATGGATTAAAGTTTTAATAAAAAAGGCCTTTTAAGACCGCCATATTGGTTTTCTTTAAAAATGCAAAAGATTAACTTAAATTTATACATTGTACCTGTGGCCAATACAAGAACATTGGAGGAGAGCAAACCACAAATGACCATGTCCACACAACAAAAACCATGATTTTGGCACGAAACGTAGTGATGATGGATTTACAAGTCATTGGCTTTACCACTGCAATGTATCTTTCTAGCCCGATTGCAACCTACTTGTAAAATTAATTGGTATTTCAGTTAAATTACCATAGAAAAACTACAATCGATTGTACAAGTTTGCTTAAAAAAATTGGTTTATCTTTCAAGTTAAAAATTCTTTTACCAGCATTTTATATTAACCAGTTTATAATACCCTCGACCTAACTGGTTATTTCTAGTCATTAATTTTTAAGAGTCTATGAAAATAAAAATTCATATATAAAAATCATGTATTAATTTTCTTAAAATTGAAAATTAAAGAAATCTTCTTTATACAATATACATTTTTTTGTATAGAACAAAACGCCACATACTTTTTCTACAATTTAATTTCAATAATTAATTACGCTTTCAAGTTGATCTAGATCCAGATCCTATGTTATAATTTTGTTTCGCTTATGAAATACAATGAAATGTAGTCTTTATAACATTAATATTTTTCGTATAGTATAATATGCGGAAAATACATAATGCCTAAAAATTATTTAAATATAGAAATTGTGATACAAATTAGGTGAAATAAAACGGACGCGAAAAACACCTTAAATTTTTTTCAGAGTTTAGACCCAAGTTTTGAAAGTGTCAATTGTCAAGTCAACTGTCAAAGCAAATATCAATGAGTTTTTGTGATTTAGTCATTAATTGTTTAATCCCAAAATTATCTGTTCCAATTTTCTACCTATAATTTTAAAAATTTAATAATTTCCGTTAAATTTTAGGACATTATTTATTTATTAAAAATTAATTTAAACAATTTTTTATAACAAGGCTGAATTTATAATAAATTAAATATATATCTCATTTATAGTTAAACATTTTTAGTAAAATATCTCATAGAAAATTTTCGATTTCTTTGACTAATCTGCGAACCAAAAATTTATATAACAATTATTTTGGATGTAAATTATTAAAATTTGCTATTGATTTATTAGTCGAGTTCAAAAAATGTAAAATTATTTTATATATTAATTAGATATTTGCTACTAGAAAATTTCAAGTATTATTTACTAGGCATTAAATCGTACCAAATTGTATATGGATGCGGTGCAGGCCAAAACATCAAGGGCTAACCATATTTGGCACCAAACCTCTCCCATGAACCACCTCCCTTCCAGAACTTCGCTTATGATGGAGAACGGTAGAACCAGAAAATTTATAATTGTTACTTTCGAAAACAATTTTAAAGTTCCTAATTATTACATATTTTTTAACACATTTGCAATTTTTATTTTAGGTATAAAATACAAAAAATTAACAGTTTGCAAATTAATCAAATACTTTTATTAATTTACAAAAAAATTTTTTTTCGAAATAAACATTTACATTGGAACGGCAATAAACATATAATATACTGTATCGCATATATTTTGCATTTTGCGGAAATGGTACATTTTAAGGAAACTGATGTAATGCCTACAAATGTTTCTAGTATGCAAATTTTTGGTTAATTTATTAAAGCAAATTGATTATGCAATTTCCATACAAAAAACGTACAAGCAACACAGGAGCTTTTGCAAAGTTCGGTAAAGTGTGTTGAACATTTTATGAGTATTATACATTTCTATTCTGTTCTATTCTATTCTATTTCCAGTGTAACTTTTATTTCGGGGAAAATTCGAGATAAAAATTTAAGTGTTCACAATATGCACCACAGTGTGACTTGTCCTTCTTATTTGCTATCTTATTTTTACATTCATTTAACCTCAGATATTAAGATTCTTGTTATTTTTTATTGTCATGTAACAATTACAAAAAGCCCCAATAGAAGATCTGCCGCGGCGAGTGATCCAATAAATAAATTTGTAGTAGTTGCTAATATTAATGACAAAAAACTACTAATTTTAGTTTGGTTTAGTTTATCATGTTATCTAAAAACTCTGTTTAAACAAATTAACCTCTAGCACTATTCAAAATTAAAATAATATTCAATAAAGGATGTCGTCAATTTTTTTATAATTTTTATAAAGCTTGTTGCATTAATTACATTGTATAAATTTTGGATTCGTCTTACGAATATGCTAAAATACAAATAAGGCATCCAATGCAATTCTAATAATTTAAACAAATTTGATCAGTGCTTAAATATTTGAATTGAAAACAAGTTGAAAAATTATCAAAACATAAAACTATATTATTTTGTATTTTACGGTAAGTTAAAGTAAAACATTATTTATGGGTGAATTATATCTGGCTGGCTGACGCTGAAAAGCAGAATGCAGACATGAGGGGACCAATTAAAATTGTGCGGTAATGACGTGTTTTTTTTGTAAAAACAAATAAGAACGCAGAATTTTTTTTAATTCCACCTTTTCACAAAATATAAAAAAATTAACCAACTTTAGCGCTTAAAAATTTACATTTAGATTCCAAATCAAGTAATTTGATAAATATTTATTCAAATACAGTTTTAAATCTTTGTTATTAATCCGCTTTAGTGAAAAATTTTGAATGTTTTTGTTGTTAAATAGCCGATTCAATACTGCAAATATCGCGGTCAGCTAGATTTTATTTGCCTATAGTTATCAATTAATGTTGAAGAATTTTAATTTTTTAAAAATATATTTCAATCTTTGATCTAATCTACGTGATTACCTTCTTCTAAACAATTAAAAAAGTGAAACTCGTTAGTTTACTTTAAATTTTCCAACTGTTATTTATAAGAAAATTAAACTTTTTTATTTAGTTTTGAAAACAAAAAGTGACAGTGTCGTTTTTGTACTTTAGCTATGATGCTTTTGTAAACACCCACTCTGCGTTAAAGAAAATTACAACAGAAACATTTTTAGTAGCGGAATAGCAAAATAATAAATACGTGGTTTACGAAATTTTGTGGAGTAGACCAAGCAATCGCTTCCGACGCAATAATTTTTGTTTTTATCCATCCACTGTTGTTTTCACGATTATCACACCATCGCAATATTTATTGTTTCTAGGATTTTTTTGCCATTACAATGTTTTTCCTTTGATCTGCATACAACGACTATAACCACATAATTTCCGTAAACTATTCCGACATTGAACATTAATAAAGTGCACAAAGTAGTACCAAATTTGACTGTTGCTATTTTGTCAGTTAAATTCGCCACACAATTGGTGTCATTAAACATTTTTTTTCCTAAAAAAGTATACAGATCAACAAGTAGCTTGTGTGCGAAATTAAAATTTATGGAATAAAAATTTAAAAGTGTTGAAATCGCTTTTTCAAATAAGTGACAAATTATGCATAAAGACATGTAAAAAAACGTGTTGGATGTTTCCCCCCAGTTTTGCCCCAGTTTGCCCCCAGTTTTGCCCCCAGTTTTAAAACTTACAAAAAACCTTTTAAAATGCTTTATTTTTTAAAAGCTGTGTACCATCAATCTACAAAAACCTATCTGCAGTATTTTGTTATATTTTTAGTACAAATCAAATATTTTTCAAAAAGGTTATTTTCCTTGCGTAAATAATAAACTATTTCTGCGTAGGTGTCGCTAAAAGATCTCCATTCGTACACCGGCGTCCATTGGGTGCTCACTGGAACCTTCGTTGTATAAATGTTTATATAGCGTAAAAGAATTTGAACGATTACCCCGGCGTTCATATGGTGCTCACTAGAGCCCCTGAGTTATAAATGATGAAGCCTAAAAAAACAGAAGAGGAAGGGCTAAAACCTACCTACCTCAAAAACAACAAAAAAACAAGCCAACCACAGCAAACAGGAATTTACTGATTGGTCAATTTAAACTGTTCAAGTGATCCAGGTTTCACCCATCCTACACAATGCAAAAAAATCAGAGCTCCCACAACAACATGGTGGGCTCGGTTTATTCCATACCTTAATGGATTAGGAATAAACCAAACCAATTGACGCGAACTAAAACTATTTACTAAAAATGGAACATAAACTTTCTGAGTGAAAAATCAAAGCCACGCTCCTATCATTTTGGGGTAGGTTTTAGCCCTCGCCGTGAAAGAACTTAAACCATTATTCACAAATGCACACAAGAAAAACAAAAACAACCAATACAAATGCTAACGCAACTATTCATGAGCCTAATTTACTGTCTTATTCTGAAAAACTTTAAAATTTAGAACTTCAAATATATTATTTAACAATAATTTTGCAGTAAAATAGGTTTTATGGAAATTAAATTTCAATATTAAGACAGACGCGCTTCACTAATCAGATGTTAATGTTTAGTATGAAAAATTTGGAAAAATCTTCAATTACTTATTTTGATTATGATTTTAAAGCAAAAGCATAAAGTAGAGAAAAAGCATAAGCATAGAGAAAAAGCATAAAATACCAATTATGAAATTATGCTTAATACATATATATTTTGTTATTTTAAAATATTTTTTTATAAAAATTACACTTTATTTTTGACATTAAAGAAAATTGTTGCATTTAAAACGAAACTTATTTGTGGTATAATGAGGTATTTTAAAATGCTTGTATCTCTATTTTTAAGACTATTTTTTGTTTTAAAAAAGTTAAAAAAATTTAGTTTAAAAAAAATTAAAATCATATATGACATTACTGTTTAAATATGCCTTTAATTAGTTAAGAAATTCAACAGAGAACTCCGGAACTCCGGAGTTTGGTTGCTCCGAAGCTCCTAAAAGCGCAACTATGGTCCGCTCCAAAACACCCCTAATATAAACTAATGTCCTTATCCTTTAATATCATACTGCGGATATTTTAAGCGGACGGAGCTTAGGAGCTCCGCCCCTTAAAGGTGCGGTACTAAGTCAAACTTTTTGTCTTCGATTTTGATTATTTTTTGTGAAAACGTTAACCCTGCCCCCGATAGCCCACAAAAATTTTTACATAAAATATCTCAATTGTTTTAGGAGAAGTGACCCTCAAAAAATGACGTTTTTCAACAATTTTGTACTTTAAAGATTGTACAATAGGTAAAATTTAAATTAAAAAATATGCAATCAAAAAAAAACGGGTATTTTCTACTTTAATTTGATACCTTAATCGGTAAGATTGGTGCAGTATTTGGTGAGATATTGCGTTCCCTGTTCAAAAACCCCGCGATTTTTCCGTTAAAAACATGGTTTTTTGTACGGGAAACGCAATATCTCAACAAATACTGCACCAATTTTAACGATCAATGTATCAAATTAAAGTAGACAGTAGCCGCTTTTTTTGAGTGCATACTTTTTAATTTAAATTTAAATACCCATTGAGCAATCTTTCAAGTACAAAATTGTCGACAAATGATATTTTTGGAGGTTCTTTTCTCCTGAACCACTGGCGATATTTTGATGAAAAAATTTTTGTGGGGTTTTGAGGGCAAGGTTAAGATTTCCACCAAAAATAATCAAAATCAAAGACAAAAAGTTTGACTTGGTACCGCACCTTTAAAGGAAATTTATAAGAAATCATTTATTATAAATGAAATGGTTTTGTAGTTAGTTTCCTACGTAAGAACCTAAGGGCCAGCATGTTTCTTTAACTCTAAACAAATTAATAATCAAAATAATCGACAAAATTTTTAAATTTTAAATTTTTAAACAAATATCCATCAAAATATATATTCTTAAAACGTTAATTCGTTTTTTTCAAAATAAAATAACATATTTTGAAAATAATCAAAATTAAAGACAAAAAGTTTGACTGTATCTTTAAATGAGGTCCTCTGGAGCTCTGGAGCTCCGTCCTATTTTTGGACTAATTTCATTAATAATTAAAGAGTGATGCCATATATTATTTTGTCAAAATTTTTTTTCAAATTAATTTTTTTCAAAATTTAATACGCTAGAAGTAGACTTAAAAATGCAGTTAGAGCAACTTTAAAGCAAGTTTAAATAAGCTTTAAAATCACTTATTTAATCGGCGGAGATCCGGAGCTTCCTCCGCTTCAAATGGCTCCGGAGCATGATATTGGAGGATAGGAACATCACTATTCTATACGCAATTTAAGGGCTATTTTTACAATTTCACAAAAAAAATTAGCTTACAAAAAAAAATAAAAAAATAATATATGACATTACTCTTCAATTATGTGATAAATTATTTAAGCAATTGGCTAAAGAGCTCCGAAGCTCCGGGAGTTGCTCCGGAGCTCTTGAAAGTGAGCTTCGTTGTTTTGGAACATCACTGTTATAAACTAGTGATTTTCCACCAACCCTCCAGTATTACACTCTGACCATTTAAAGCAGAGGGAGCTTCGGAGCTCAGCAGGATCTCCGCCCCTTAAATGAGCAATTCAAATCTTATTTAAACTTGAAATACATTCTAAATTACTGTCTTTGTACTTTTAAAAATATTTTTTATTGTTTTATTTTTTTTTATTATTTTAAAGTGATAAGTAAATAAATACTCAACATGGCTCACAAATTCCTCAACATGAGAATAAACACCGACTTTAAATTAGCTTGAGTGTTATTATTATGTAGAATTTTTTAGCTTATGGTCAAATATAGCTATTAAAACTCAAAATCACCACTTTGGTAAGTTTATAAATTCCATTTGATCAATTTAATCCATTTGATCAATCAATCAACCAATTTAACTGTAAAAACGAATTAAGTACTTTTATAAGCTCTAGAGCTCAGAAGTTAATTTTGTCTTAAATGGGTGAAACTCGGGAGTATGCGGAAGGATTGTTTCGTTAATAGGGACAAATAACGGGATCAAAAGTTGATAACTCAGATGCCGTGATCAACTTCAAAAGTGTAAAAATTAAGTTTATATACAAATTATTGCTTTCACTTAAATTAAATCCTCGGAGAATGGTTCAAATTTAACTCCCTAAGATTTAAATTTAATTCCCAGGAGCTCATTTTATAAGATTTGTTGGTAAATTCAAACTAATAAACAGATTAATTTTTTGTAAAAACATATTATTATAGAATTATATTTAGTATTTAGAAACTTGCAAATTTTTAAATTACGCAAATTCCACAATACTTTTTTAATGAAAAAAAAAACAAAAAATTTAAGTGCGTTTATTAATTTACAATAACAAAAAATTTTTAAATAGGCCCCTGAGGCTTATTTCATAAAAATTGTTTGTAATTGTAAATTACTAAACGCATATTTAGCTTTTGTGTTTTTATTTACGAAATATATTATTAAAGTTATGCTCAGAATTTAAAAAAATTCAAATTTATAAATTCCGCTAATTCCAAAGTTACGTTTTATTTAGTTATTTTTTATTTGAAAAAAAAAATTATGAAAATTTAAATTCGCGCATTGATTTAAAATTTCAAAGATTTTTTGAAATAGGCCCCTAGGAAACTTCTTAAACTTCTAAGTTTATGAAGCTTTCCAGGAAAAGTGGATGGGTTATAACTCGTCCAGTTTTCAAGAAAAAAGCGAAAATTAAATTTTTTTCAGAAACTCCATGAAATGACACAAATTTAGGAATCAATCAAATAAAAAATATTTTAATTCTTTATTACCTTACAAACTTAAGGATTGCATCAAACGCAACAAATAAAGCTATAGCTAAACTATTTAAAATATTTTTTTAATTTGCTATACTCTAGATGTGGGTGGATAAGCAAAAAACTGTTTTAAATTAAAAATTTACCATCCTATTTTGTTTTTTTTTTCTCTTTTAAATATATATTTTACCACATAAGAAAATATGCAAGTTATTGAAGTAAACCAATTTAGTATACTTTTAAAAAGCATTTGCGTCCTTATTATGCATTTTGCTTTTATAAAAAATCATAACCGTAAAAATTTAATTAGATCTCTCTCGCGCTCTTGATCCAGAATTTACTTTAACAGCATTAACTATAATAACAGACTTTATATGTAATAAAAAAGCTTTTGACCTAAAATTAGCTGTTTTTGCCTTTTTTCCTTCAAAGCAAAAAATGATTAGGGTAAAATGCACTCTGCAAACCCCTTCATATATCCGGGCTTAAAGGTGCGGTGCGGAGTCAAACTTTTTTTCTTCGATTTTGATGATTTTTTGCAAAACGGTACCCCTCCCCTCAATAGCCCACAAATTTTTTTTTATTATAAGATCTCCAGTGGTTTAGTAGATATGACTACTACTGACAAAATCTGCTACTTTCTTCTTTGATTTGATATCTTGATTGCTAATATTGGTGCAGTATTTGTCGAGATATTGCGTTTTCTGTACAAAGAACCCTTGATTTTTCGCTAAAAAAACCAAACGACGGCAGTGATTTGGTAATGTTTGCCCAATATTTTTGCCTAAACTTAGTATTTTTAGCGTAAAAATCGCGGATTTTTCGTACGACTAACGCAAAATCTCGAGAAATGCTGCTCCAATCTTAACAATCAGGGTATCAGATTAAAGTAGAAAATAGCCACTCACTTGCTTTGAGTGCATATTTTGTAACTTAAATTTTTATACCCATTAAGTAGTCTTTCAAGTACAAAATTGTCGAAAAAAGCTATTTTGGGAGGTCATATCTTCCGAACCAGTGGGAATATTTTAATAAAAAAAATTTTGTGAGCTATTGGGGGCAGGTGTAAGGTTTTTACAAAAAATCATCAAAATCGAAGACAAAAAGTTTGACTCCGCACTGCACCTTTAACCACCACCCATGTTTTTCCGGGTGTATTGTATCCCCCCCCCCAACTTACCTATTAATGGTTACATCCATCGTACTTACTCATCAATTAAACAATACCATTGATCGCACTATTAATTAATACATTATAAATAAACATACTTCTTAACAAACTGTTTACTATAAATGGTCGTGAATATTTTTGAAATGATTGTTTATCATTTATTTTATTTATATATTCTTTATTCACTGAGCAACTGTACAACTTCACCGTTGTGGCTGTTTCCTATTTATGTTATGTTTTTTATACACTGTCGCGGTGTCAACATTCCACTGTAAAAGCTACGAAAAATCCACTCTATTCACAAACCTACGTCTCAACATCTTTATACCGTGTAAAACTGAAAATAACAAAAATCAAGTGTCTCCACGCTATATTGATAAGAAAGCGTGATCGTTATAGTTTATACTAGAAACGCAGTCGCCCACCATTATGGAGTTTATACTACAACCTGTTCCTTGTTGGGCGAATAATCAAAACCACGCCTGTTTGTTTAAACTCAATATATTGGTTAAAACTAGCGATAGCTTCTCAGTATATTGGTCAGTGAATCTAGTAGAAGAGCAAATATAATACTTTTGGTGTTCGCGGTCTATTGGGGTAACCTTTTGCTTACTACAATAAGGCTTTAAATGCACACGCAAATATAGATAAAACAAACATACATAGGAGAAACAAATAGAAAAAATGCGTTGGTTTATAATTTAGTTATAAATGCTATATTTAGACGACATCTGCTGTGCTTTTTCGTTACTAGGGAATAAGGTTCGTTGACAGCACCGCATTTAAACTTACGATACCAAGGATTATTAGTTTATATAAGAATAGAAGTAAAAATTTATAGGCTGTCAAACATAAGATACCATCACCAACAGACGGAAAACGGACAAATATGGTAAATTCTAACAGCGTATACTTTTACATTCGACGAAATTCCGAGAAGGTGGAAATTGCTGTGTAAAGTTTTACCTGCGCTATAAAATCAGCCGTTCTCCGTGTAGCCGCGAGCAGCGAAACTCCACAGTTTTACAGCAGGCGAAAACTTGTGATAAAATACTAATCTCTTTACGCTCAAGAAAATTTGTGGATTAATATTGCTCATCTATTGGCAGATTTGTTCTTGTGGTATATCATTAGTAATAAATGGCTCTCGCGTATTACAGTAATCTCAAGGTAAGAAAATCTAAAAAAAGACGTTTCGTTTTTAATGTTTATAATTTTTATGTGCAAATGAGTTTATGTGAAATCGGAATTTTTTACTAACAACCCAAACTTGCGCACTGTTCTCGGGTATTTTACTCGGAAGGAACCCAAAACGGAAAGGGGGCACAAAACAGCGCAAGTCGTACCCAGACGGTTGCAGAGATGGAAACCCCTTTTTGGGCCCGCAGAGCAATAAATTTGGAGGTTCCGCCTCCGCGGAAACAAATATTAAAATTTTTGGCACTTTTCTGCGCTTCGCACTTGATATGTACCTCTTTTTTGAATTAAAAACAGTATCAATTGCCAGCGGATATTTTCGTTAAAATTTTCAGCCCTTTTGGCGGCCAATTTGGATTTGTAACACTGTTTAAATTTTTTAGCCACGTTCCTGTTAAATATCGTTTACTACAATGTATTGTTTGGATTTTCTGTGTAGTTAGGGAAAATTTTAATGTAATACATTTTTAACACTAAAATTTGTGGGATTTAACTATAAATAGTGCAAATCAGGGGCGCAGCCAGGATTTTGGAAAGAAGGGTGTTGCACCCCATACTATGTTTTTTTCAAAAGGGGGGTGTTATAGGGTAGAGTATTGTGTATTGTACTACAAATTTTTAAAATACCGTTAAAAGACAATAAAACGGGGCAAAAATTTTTTGCGCTTCGCGCGAAGTACTTATTTTCGCTTTTATTTGCAATGTATTTAGGTTAAACTCAAAAAACTTTAGGTTTAATTGAAAATGTATAACATAAAAAAAATCGTGCGCCAGTGCGAAAAATTTTAAAAAAAATTGTGATTAGTATTCATCGAAAACATGACTTAAAAGATTTAAGAAAGCATAAGTGTTCAGCGCTTAGCGGAGCGAAGCGCGAGAAAACTTTTAAAATTTTTTCCTATGAACCCCCAAATTTTTACTTCCGTCGACCCGAAAAGAGGTGTTACTCGTGTTACAACCACCATAGCTCCCCTAGCTACGCCCTTGACGCAAATAGTATGGGAATTAAACACGTCGATTGAAGTGCGATTTTTTTTATCATTTTATGTCTTTTCACGGCATTTTAAAATTTTAAGTAAAACATTCTTTCCGAAATCCTGCTAAATTTCCGGGCTAATAATCATAATTTTAAAACCAATTTGGAATAATTTTTTATAAATTCAATTAGTTTAATATATTTCTATCGTGTATATTTTGTGAATTTTGGTAAAACGCCCCTCGGCGCGCTTTTTAAAATAATTTTGTTCTCTCCGTCCTACGAAATTTCCATTTGGTAAAGGATTACACAAAAATATTATTATCAGTTGCTTGCTACCCTTACCAGACAAGTAGCTCCCGAGAAAGAAAAAAAGTACCTAACAAATATATTTTTAAGAGTGAGTGGTTAATTTGTAGTGATACAGGCAAACACGTAAAGGCAAATGTGAACATAAATAAAGCCGATGTATGAATAAAAAAAGAATAAAACAAAACGTATATTTTAAGCAAATAAAAATTCATATTCAATAGAAGTATAACACACAAATTATAATTATTGCCGTTTGACCGTATCAATGGGATATAAATTATAAGGTAACACGCAAGGCTCAGTTGATACATTAATACATTTTAAACTTAAATCCGTGATTCGAATGTTTTTTTGTAATACCCCCCTACGCCTACACACACATTAATTTAAAATTTGTCGGCCCGGGGTCGACCCCCTGAAACACCAGATGGGTGGGTCCGCAATCCGCATAAACCTTGAATTTTTTTTTGTCTTACTCGAGAAATTTATATATTGGGGAAAAAGGGGGGAAATTTAGATATCTATTGGGAAAACGGGAGGGGCACTGTAGTTTGATCTGACACCACCCTACCGTCCCAAAAGTACTTTAAAATTTGGACATCTTGTTTTCATACTATGGAAACAAACTTTCCAAATAATTTCCTACAATCAAATTTAAAGAAGCTAAATTGACATTAAAGGTTTACATAATTTTTATATAAACGTAGCCAGAAATCGGACAAAGTAGTTTCATTTGCAATTTTTATATATTTAATTTTTTAAAAAGGTGATTTGCCAGGCGTTCTACTACAGAATTGTCCTTAATATATTTAAAGTTAAATTCAAATAATATAGTAAAACATAAAAACAAATTAAAAGTCATAATTATCGATATAATACATCAGTTAATGAAACATTATTGGAGTATTTAAAAGAGACAAAAGTTTTAAATGGGTTTAAAATTTTTTTAATACATGGTGGCATTTGAATGTATACAAGTCAAAAACACTATTTTAGAAAAACACTCCTGGGAGAATTAAATTCAAACCTTGTATGTGTACCATTTTTTTTTTTAAATAAAGAAGGATTTTTATTTTTAATTTTTTAAACTTATCAAAAGCCTGAAAAATATTTTGCAATTTTACCATGTACTGCACTCCCTCCTCTTATCAATTTTAGGTGTTTTCAGAGTATCCCAAAAAGTTGGCAGTTTTGAAAGGGAGTAATAATAACTCTACCAATCACTTATGTCCCCTACGATCACAATCATTTTGCATGCTTACTAGTTTTTGTTTGTGTAATATTTTCCCTTATATATACGACTCGTGTAGTTTTTTACCACAGTCCAAACAATTTTTTTAGAACAAGAATAGAGATCTTTGTCTTGAAACAGCAATAAGGCAATTGTTTAATTGAAATTTCGTTGGATGTTATAAGTTTTTTCAAATGTTATTTTTTTATGATTTATTTAGCCCATATTTTTGTTATTTCGTTTAAGAAAACAACAACCGCCGTAATATTGTCTGAGGATCCATTGCTTTTCGCCCGATTTACCAACTCTTCAGCCATTTTTTCATATTCTAAAAATTATTAAATAAAAACATTCGCCCACAGCCATAGGCGGTTAGGATGGGAGGAGGTTACGCTCCTCAAAATTTGAGAATTTTCCTTGAAAACCACTTAAAATTTTGACCATAACCCTCTTTAAAATTTTAGGTATACTTCCCAAATTTGGGGAGTAGTATATACTTCCCCAAAATCAACCTACACCCACAGAAATGGCAAGCATTGCCAATTAATTAATATAAAGCTGAAAAAATTAAGGCGTGATCAAAAGCTTATATTTTATGACCACACAAAGTACCGTCTATAAAAACTTAAATTAAGTGGCGACTTATCGAAAAGGGAATTCGACAGTTTTATAAAAAATTCTAAAACTTTATATTAAAAGTACAGCCCTCTAAATACTATTGAGAATATTTTTGCCACCAAATTTGGTGTTATGGCTTTTTAAGACACAAAAACCTTCTGTTTTGCGTCTTCTTATTGTTGTAGAGAACTCAACCTATTTTATTTTTTTATCTGGTAATTTTTTTTAAATACACCATATTTTCTAATTTGCGTCCAGTAATTGCGGTTCAAAGCCTAATCCATGTTATTTCTTGATCAATATAGGCGTGGAAGGTTTTAAAAACACTCCGTTTCGAACGAATAGTTTGATAGCATTGTGATCCTAGCAAACGTACGTTATTTTTTTGTTTTTGTAATCAAAATTACTGGGTCTATAATTGTGTTTCATCTTCATGCTAACTATTTAACAAAAATTTTTATGTAAATTAATTTCTAAAGAAAAAATCTGGTTTTCGTCGTGGTGGCTATAGTAAATTTAGTTAATTAGGGGGAACAAAATTAATATTAATGTTATAGACGTTGTTTATAATTGTTTTATAATGTAGTAATTTATGGTTAATCAGTTCTCTCGTCTGGTTCTACAAAGCTAAATGTTACAATTCTGGGGTCGTATGCTGAAGGTTTAATTCAACTTAAAGTTAATCTGAGATTAGCGATTGTCGACACACAGTAAACATACCAGGGGTCGTATGCTGAAGTTTTAATCCAACTTAAAGTTAATCTGAGATTAGCGATTGTCGACACACAGTAAGCATACTAGCAGTATCGATTAGATAATCTAATTTAACGAATTTAATCTGAGATTAGGTTTAATCTCAGATTAAATCGCCACTAACTCGAGGTTAAATTGTTAATTTATGCAAATTTTTAAACCACCTCCGGAGGTGGATTAAAAATTTGCGGGTTTTTCCCGCTAATCTTGGATTAATGACAATTTAATCTTAGATTAAATCTATTAACTCCGTTAACTTAGATTATTCAATCAATACTGTTAGTATGTTTACTGTGTGTCGACAATCTCTAATCTCAGATTAATTTTAAGTCTGATTAAACCTTCAGCATACCACCCCTGCACGGTGGTACAGTTACTACTATGGCAATGATGAAACCGTGAAAAAAAATTCTCATTCTTACACAATTTTGTGCACTGCCCCCGGTGTTTTATCGGCATGGACGTAGCCAGGGGAAGAAACACGGAAAATGTTCCCCCTTTCCCTTTTTAACAAGCACAGTATTTCTAAATGCATTTCTTTAGAACTAATAACTGGATAGAATGCATTTTTGTCGTCGCAAAATTTTGACTACGTCCATGATCTAAAATGGTCTAAAATCCATGGTCTAAAACAAAAAAAGCGAAATTTAAGTAAAAATAGGTCTAAAATGGCTTAAAATGCATTAAAACATGCTAAAAATCGCGAAAAAATTCGCGACGATGACGTCATAATAGGTAAAACAATGGCGCAGACCTGTGCACAGTCTGGAAATGCCCCTCACGCTGTATTGGAGGATTTGCCCCCCGTTTCTCCCCCCCGCCAAAAATAAAAAAAATACCCTAAAATTATGACGCCATTTTTGACCTATGATGACGCCATCATCGCAATGTTTTTTGCAGTTTTTAGCTTATTTGAATGGATTTTAAGCTATTTTAGACCTATTTTTACCTTATTTTCGCTTTTTTTGTCCCTTTTTTCCCTTTTCCCTTTTTTTCTCCCCTGCTTGCGTCCCCCCGTTTTATTGCCCACCCCCCGGTTCAAAAAAGTTGCCCCCCGTCCCCCCCGTTTGGGAATTGCACCCCAAATAAAACCCGGGGGCAGTGCACAGGTCTGATGGTGCCATAATTTTTTGGGTACTTTTTGATTTTTGGGCGGGGGGGGACAATAAAACAGGAGGGGGAGCACAACCTCTAATAAATGGGGGCAATTTTTCCGTGCACAAGTTCAGTATAACCATGGTACGACCACCACGTAATGTTTTCCACGGTAGAATTTAAGCATAGTTGGCAAAAAAAGCACACCCCCATCCTGTAAAGATAAATAAACCGCGCACACGTTTAGACTTTAGATGCAAATTTTTGACTAGTACTGGGTTAAAATACTAATTTGTTTTTAAAACGGGCAAAACATTCAATCGCCTTGCCACTGCAAAGAGATATTTAACGAAGCAATAATTTTTTGTTTGCAAAAAAGATACTTTAAAACCAACCAGCAATGACACTGCGACGACCATAAATTACACGAAACGACTTTTGGGATCCAATTGTACGGAATTTTGAAAAAATTAACGATAATGACTTAATCGTATTAATAGTTTCTTAACAATTGCAAAAGTACCATTAAAAGCAAAATCATATAATTTAATTACCATTTACTGAGTGGGATGCTACAAATTGTTTCAGTATTGCATCAACCTCTTCCGGTTCAACGTGGTCCCAAAGTCCATCGCATCCCAATATTAAAAAATCTTCATGGCCAGTTAAATCAATTTCCAGGAGAGAAGGCTCACCGCTTACAATGGGCTTTATATAAGAATCTCCTAAACAGAACTAAGAACATTGTATTAAACGACTGAAATTTTTTGTCAAAAAGGTGTCATTGTATTTTTTTTGCTGAGCTCCTCCGGGAGTGGAAAGAGGGGGTGAGCAAGGCGAGAAGCGTGCCGGACGGACCACACCAGGGTTGATGGAAACCCTGGCCACTGGAAAAGGACACAAACTGAAATTTTTTTTTGGATATCTACCGTCCAAAACTAGAACTTAACACCAAGTGAGTGTTCCCTGTATCCCCAAGTTTTATAAAGAGTTAGAAAAGTCCTTTAGGCTTTTTAAGGCGGTGCGCGGGTTAACAGCCAAAATCCTAAGAAGAGAAATTTAATCATTAACCCCTTTTTTTAATTTACACCGAAGTGAGAAAGAAACGAAGGGATGTTTTTAGGTTAATAATAAAAAAGTTCAAAACTGGAATAAGTGTTTTTATTTTTGCTCGAAATTTTGCCTTAGGAACGATGCCCCTTAGCCTTTTACTATTTTCAGTGCAAAAACGCTAAAAAATTATTTTTCACCCCTTATGCTATGCATGCCTGAGCCTGACAGTTGGCTTGTTAGGAATTCTTAAGTACCCATTGATATATTATATACATGGGCAAGTTGGCCCGGTATTGGAGGGGATTATACCCGGAATTAGGGGGGTGGTTAAAATCCTAGGAAAGCATTTTACTCAAACAGTTTTTATCCGGAGTGCATTTTACCCATATAGTTTTTGACTTTGAAGCTTAAAACACTCATTTTAACCTTAAAACGTAAGTTTAAAATTTGTTGGTAGTTGGAAGTCGTTTTGAAGACATTTTTTTCTTCATTTTTCCCAAATGGGGAGAGCGAGGGGGTTAACCTTTGTTCTCCCATTTCTGAATGGGGAGGGGGGGGGGTTAAATCATACATTGTGCAGTGGGGGTTGGGGGCGGGGTTAATCA
>JASAMX010015909.1:0-13389 GCA_030248175.1 Microlaimidae sp. YZB2_3
ATTTTTTTCTTCGTTCAGTTACGTATTGCTCAATATTGTATCAACACTAGCGCCATAAATTTCTTAGCGATGTCCCAACAAATGGCCGATATGATCCAAAAAGCTTTCAATGTGGTCATTATCAGCCGCACCTTCACGTGCATTCATGAGATCCAGGAAATTGGTCACAAATTTTATTTATAAACAAAAGACCCATCTCCCTTAAAGGTACAGTTGTCTGGATATTGCCCTTCCATTTTAAATAAATAACCGAATTTAAAAACCGATGCATAACAGGATGTGAGTGTTTTAAAAGTTATCACACCAACGTTAGTAAAAAATAACAAATGTACTGGGTTTTTAGTCAAATTAGGAGACTATACCTTTAAAAAATTCAAACCACAAAAAAATCAGGACACTACCATGTCAATTTTATTACTAATCTCGAAACAAAAATATAAAAAAACAATAGAAAAAATTTAGGAAAAAAACTCAGATTGTAAATTTTACGAAAAAGTTAAATAAATAATTGTTTGAAACGCAAATTGTTACGAATTTTTTTAATAATTTTATTTTCAGATACGTTTTTAAAAGGTGAATATAAATTTATTATGTTATTAGTTACGCATCTCCGGAAATTTATTAATAATTTATTATTATCCTCCGGAAATTTATTAATAATACCGGTAGGTTTTCTGTGACTTGTTAATATCTCAACATTTACTAATTTTATGGTAATAATGTTTTTTACATATATTATTTGGTGGAAAAATCCAAAAAATTACAAACTGTTATACGTGTAAAGATAGACTATAACTGAACAAAAAAAAATTGTGTACATAATACAAGACAAATGTTTTTCTGTGTCAACTGTTCTATTGTATCTGCCATGTAATAATTATTAATTTTTGTGTACACTGGAGAATAACCTTAGGTAATTTACTAACTATTTGTTTATACTTGTGCGCGATAGAACTCCCGTTTTGTTCAGCTTGCTTACTCCAAGATTAAATCCCTATTAAATAATAAATGCACTTCGTATTTAGAATATTTGAAGGCTTTTTGATTTTTTTATTATTTTTATAAGCACATATATACAAATAGGTGTTACTAAAAAGAAAAAAATATATGGTTTAATTTTTTGCGTATAAGGAATTTATTATTTCAACTTGTAAACTAGAAAAGTACATTAAATTAATTCTTGTTTTAAATCTTATTATGTAGTGTTAAAAACAAATGTCTTATTATGTAGTGTTTTGAACATTTTATTAAAATATCACAAATATAATGTAAAACGCTTCCACTCGACGCCCCTTTTTTCCGACGGTTGGTTAAAAGAAAGGCAATCGGAGGTAAGTTCCTCCTTATCGGAGGTAACGGAGGTAAGTTCTTCCCTAGCGGAGGTAACGGAGGTAAGTTCCGACTTTTTGGAGGTCATCGGAGGTAAGTTCCTCCCCTACCAGAGGTCATCGGAGGTAAGTTCCATGAACCTAATTTTTAGCCTTTTGGCCCTTTGAAAAAGAAATAAAATAAAATTACGGGTTGAATTTAAAACTAAAGTTAATTTTAACTTTGGAGTAGGTAGGTAGGCTTTAGGGCATTTACACTTACCCAGTTGCGGGTCCAAGTTTTTTCATATTCGTCTTCACGTTGCAGTTTCAAGTAATTGATTATTTTCAGCGTTGGCGTATAAAAATTGTTTGAAAAAATGAATTATTAGTGATGAGCGGAACTGCGGAATCCCCGGAATACCGGAACCGGCACCAGAACCGGAATTGAGATTTTCCAAAAATCCGGAACAGAAACCAGAACCGGAATTCTAGGTTTTGCCCGGAACATACCGAACACTGAAACGAAACTGCCTACATATCACACCGCAAAACCCCCGGAACACCAGAACCGGAACCAAAACCGGAATTGAGATTTTCCAAAAATCTGGAGCAGGAACCGGAACTGCAATTCCAAATTTTACCCGGAACATTCGGAACCCAGAACCGGAAATTTCCATCACTACTAAAAATGGTACGAACTTGTAGCCGTGAATAATGGAAACCTAAAGCTAAAGTCTTCCAGGACGAAATTAAAGGCGTAACCGCTCTCCGCCATGAAAAAATAAACAATAAACCCTCAAGCGAGAAAAATTTAAAAAAAAGTTTTCAGCGGTTATGTAACCAATTATTATTTAGTTGCGTCATGTGTTTTTCTGCACGTGATATTTTCTCAAAAAACTAGTGGTTACTTTACAACTCATCTGTTTTCACCCTGATAGAATTTATCTTCAAAGCTCTTAATAAAAACTTCGTTTTGTTTTAAGTTTAAGCTTAGCTTAGGCTTAGGTATATAAGTTTCAGCAATTTTTACTTGCGCTTTCACGTTTCAAAAGCATGGCTCCAAGTTCCCCACTTACAAACCCAAATTTCCTAATTTTGGGTCCTAATTCTAGCTTTAATTTTCTTCTGCTTATCCGCTTCTGAATCAATAAAATTGGTTTCAAAAATATAGGAAAGAAACTCCAGCGGCTTCAACGATTTCTATTGTTTAAAAACAATTAGTATTTACACTACTATATAATGTTAATTACCTGTATTTAAAAAAAACACAAAATTCTTACTTGCCTCCTACAAATGCAAAAATTTGATTTGGAAATGCGAGAAAAAGTTACTAGAGGCAAAAAACTTTTAATATAAATAACTAAGTTTTTTTATTTCCTAAAGTTTATATTTATAAACTGTCCCGGGAACATATTTCGTGTCAAGGGGCAGGCGGTGTGGGCGAAAATTGATGAAAAACGCGATTTAAAAGTACTTTCTTAGTTTTATTTCGATCGCGGTACTAAAATATCTATTTATAAATATAATAATTTGTTAACAGACTTTTAGTTAAACTGTATCGTGTTGTTTTGTGTTTTTTTTAACATGCATTTTGTAAATTTATTGCATTGGTTTACGTTTCCGTGGGCAAAACGCTCTAAACGTAATTATAATGATATCTATCATTAAACATACCTACAGATGTTTTTTTTTTTGAATTTTAAGTATTTTGCACTGATTACAAAATTATTTTCAACATGAATTTTTGCACATTTATTAATAGCCTAGTTCCCGTTTCTGTGGGCGTGATTGTAATATGCCGTAAACGTGATTATAATAATCAGTATAGTTTAATAAACAAACACATGGATTTTTTTTATTTTAAAAGGTGGCAATAAAAAAATTTTGTTTCAAGATTACGGGGGTTGCATCCATACATAGATACGGGGGACGGTTGGTTGGTGGTTAACCCCCCCTCCTAAATTCTGAAATGAGTGTTTAATCCCCCCCCCCTACTCAGAAGTGGGGAGAGAGAGAAGGTAACCCCACAATTTTGGGAAAACGAAGTAAAAAATGTTCTTAAAAAGACATTTAATTGTCTCCAAACTTAAATTTTAAGGTCAAAATGTTTGTTTTAAACGAAAAAATGCTTAAAAAAGCGATAAATAGGGCTTTTTGACTTGAACTTAGCGTTATTTTATACCTATTTTTTCTTTAAAATCAAAAAACGATATGGGTAAAATCTAAAATGCACTCCAGAAAAAAATATTATGTAAAATGCGTTTCTCGAATTTTAACCCCTCCCCCTAAATACGGGTTTACCTCCAGACGAACCTTTTTATTTTAAAGGTTTATTCACAAAAAATAATAGTGTACAATATTAACAATATTGCAAATATTAACACAATTATAATACCAATAGTATTCCTATACCAATAGTATTCCTACAATACATATACCATACAAAATATTACCAAAAAAACACATACAACATAATCACTTTATCACAGATTTCGTGTACAATATTGAATGTACACATTAAAATGTGTTAATATTTGCCAAAGTTTTGCTTTGAATAATGATTAAAACAAAGTTTTTTATTTCGTTTTTAATTATTGTTAGTAGGGTAAAACAGGGCTAAACGTATAATTTATCACCATATTTTTTTCTCCAGACCAACTTGCCCATGTATGGTTACATCCATTTTTTTATTTTTTTTTAATATTGAGTGCTTTACTGTCCACCTTCAGGAAACTCCTTCCTTTAAAATCGATAAGGGGGTTTTAGAGCGTCTTTAAAAAATGTAGACTAGTACTACGGGATAGATGAATGTGGATTACGGTAGGGTAAATGGATTTGTTTTAATTGGTATTCCTTTTATGATAATCATTTATTATTATGTAAAAAAATGACATAACCCCGTTATGGTTTTTGTCGATTGAGATGATAATTAAAAAAATCATGCTCAAAGCAATTTTTAATAATTATAAAATCATCCATTTTTTCCCTAAACTAAAAAAAATAAAATTTAAAAGTTAAAAACTGTGCGATTATGGCTTTTCTTAAAAACATATTCAAACACAGAATTTTTCTCGCTTTTACAAAATACACAAAAAATACTGAATTTTTGGAGGGAAAACAGAGAAAAAAATATACTGGTTTGTTAGCGGGATACGTTTAACGGGGAAAAATGTATTGGTCTATAAAGCGGAATAGATTTTTGGGGAGAAAAACTAGGGGGGAATTTCGTGACACCAAAATAAGTTCAGATGATAACTACCAAGAGTCACTACTTGTTCTGGACCAAGCCAAATGTGGAAAACAAAAGAAAACAGGAAGAAAAACAAGAGATAAAACATTTATTGTATACATAAGACGTTTCTGAATTTACGCAATCCATCATCAGTTATTCCATCATCAGTTATTACTTTTTACCAATGTTCCACTTAAAGAGGCAGTTAGCATTTGTTCCGAAGAAATTTTTAATTTGCAGAAATGTCCAGAAGATTTTGTCACGAAGCAGGACTTCGCCGATTTTATTAGATTAGCTGTAGAAAACAATATCTTCCTTTTCAACTCGAAGCTTTTTCGCCAGATTGATGGAGTTGCGATGGGGTCGCCTTTGGGTCCAACTCTTGCGAACGCATTTTTATGTTATCATGAAAAACGATGGATACAGGAGTGCCCGCTAGATTTTAAGCCTCTGTTTTATCGCCGTTATGTTGATGATTGCTTTATAATTTTTCGCGAAAAATCTCATGTTTTAAAATTTAAGGAGTATTTAAATTCGCAACATAAATCTATTGTTTTTATCAGTGAAGAAGAAACCAATAATGGGTTGCCTTTTCTGGATATTTTAGTGTCTAAGTTTAACAAAGGTTTTTGTACATCTGTATATAGAAAACCCAGTTTTAGCGGTGTGTATTCGGATTTTAACAGTTTTATTCCTGACTCTTTTAAATTTAGTCTTGTTTTTACTCTCCTTTATAGTTCGTTTCGTTTGTGTAGTTGTTTTAAGAGTTTTAATTGTGATTTACGCATTCTTAAATCATTTTTACTTAAAAATTCTTATCCTCTTAGTTTTATAGATTTGTGTGTAAAGCAATTTTTGGACAAAGTCCAACGCGCCGTGTACAGTTGAGAAATTATCCTGTTGTATTGTTTTACCTTATACCGGTTTATGTTCTATCGGCGTAAGTAGTAGGCTCCGTAAACTTTTTGGCCGTTTTTTACCGCAAGTTAGTCTTAGAATTGTTTTTAAAAACACACGGCGAGTGTCAAGTTTTTTCTTGTTTAAAGAAAAAATTCCGTTTGAACTGAGATCCAATATAGTTTATAAATATCAGTGTAGTGGCTGCAACGCCGCTTATATAGGCGAGTCAATTCGTCATTTAGGTACCCGGATCTCGGAACATATCGGAATTTCGTCTTTGACAAATCGTCCTGTTTTAGCTAAGCAATCCGCAATTTTTGATCATATTTTATCGTGTAAGGACTGTTCTGTTAAGCCTAGTTTTAAGGATTTTAGCGTTTTAGCTTCTGATACTAATGCGTTCTGTCTTAAAATTAAGGAAAGTCTTTATATTAAGAAACATAAGCCTGTTTTAAATAAGAATATTGCTAGTATTGAGTTGTTTTGTTTTTAATGGTTTTATATATTTTTTGTAATTTCTAATTTTTTTTCGCTCTGAGTTTTATTATTATTGTAATCTACCCATATTATATCTGACATATACTTATGTAATTTTGTAATAATTTATTTTAGATGTAATAACTGATGATGGATTGCGTAAAATCCGAAACGTCTTATGTATACAATAAATGTTTTATCTCTTGTTTTCCTTGCAATTATTAGATTTCGATTTCCCCGTGGCAAATCAATAGCTAAAACAGGAAGACATTTAATAACAACTAGCCTTGAAAAATGCTCTAAGAATAGAGCAGGAAAAACGGGCGATTTCTCCCCGGGCTGTATTTAGACAGAAAAGATGTGGACTAGTATGAGATGGACATTATTTGTATCATAAGAAATTTGTGTTTGATTTGGCCAGCTGCCTACTGAATAAAAATTTATACCATATTATAATAATTTATTTATACGTTCAACCAATTACACAGCACTGTGGTATTTTTTGAATCTGATGAAATGAAAATTGAAAAAATTATACTCACAGCAATCTTTGACAAGCGCGAAGTCGCCACTTTTTCAATTAGAAAGTTATATTTGTATGTGTAAAAAACAACTATGTATAAATTTGAAAAAGTGGCGATTTCGCTTGTCAAAGATTTTTGTTTTTATTCGGCAGAGGGTAACTGCTTAAAATGGTTTAATTTAACACGCGCGGCGACCGGCGCGGATTACTGTAATTTGAACACAACGCAAAGTGCGTTTTTGAAACTTACGGCGGAATGACAACTTATTGCACGAGCGGTATACAAAAATATATAAAATTAAAACCTACCACGCGCTCTCCGCCACACGGTGCCTCAGGGTTAAATCGCCACATGAACTATGAAGGAATATCGATTTTAAGATATGAGCGTTTGAATAATTGTAATAAAACTAAGTAGAAGAAAATGAACATCGATTTTAAGTTATGAGTGTTGGAATAATAGTAATAAAAATAAGTAGAATAAGATGAACATGAATTAAAAAATTTATCCAACGTTGGTCAATTGTAGTTGGCACGGTGCTGTGGATCTAAACTGCCGCGTGGCTTCCCGCGCCACCAATAATTGCAATTTTTTTGAAATAAAACTTTAAATTAATTTTTTCATCAGTAAATCAGAATTAACATAATTTTTTTTATTGTTTTCGCCGTTTACCGCGCGGTTGAAGTAGATGGCGCTGTGCGGTTTCCGCCACCAATAGCGACCGAGCACAGCCGTCTGCTTTCATTGTTCAGTTTCTATGAGGAGCTGTCTGCTGTCTGCTCTGTACAATCCTTATTGTTGTGAAAAGGCTGTTATTGTGCGGTTAGAAGTTTTTATTGGCTATTTTTCGATTTATTATTTTGATCAATAAATCAATAACAAGGACCTAATTGGAAAAAGTGGCTCCTAAGAAATTGCGTAATTTTTTTCTTCTTTCCAATGATCCCATGTTTATTTTTGATCAATCAGTAAAGACGGAGGAATATCGATTTTAAAAATTGAACGTTAGAATAATAATAATAAGAAGTTGAAGCAGAAGAAGAAAGAGATGAACATAAATTTAAAAATTTACCCCCGTTCTCTAATTATGATTGGCGCGGCGCCGCGGGGCTAAATCGCCCCGTGGCGCTTTCGCGTCACCCATGATATGTTTATAATGCGATGTGTCCTTATTTATAGGATGAAATTTTACTGTTTGAAACAGTTTAAAAATACCTAAATTATTCATTGTTTTTTTGGATGACTTTCTCACAGTCTTGAAATTACTCTGGACCAAGTTAAAACTGAAAAAAAAACAGAAATATTAATACTATACGTTAATAATGCGATGTTGCCTCAATTATCGGAGTATTTATTTATTGCTATTAAACTTTACTAGGTTAAACCAAAAATATATAATAAAGGAAAAATGAGACACTTAGAACAAACTGCTCAAACATTTAAATGGGACTTTTGGATTTTGGTCCCATTTAAATGGGATCCCATTTAAATAGTCCCATTTAAATGGGGGTCCCATTTAAATGGGACCCTTTAAATGGGACCTAATTATGGATCCCATTTAAATGGGACCAAAATCGAAAAGTCCCATTTAAATGGGATCCCATTTAAATAAGTCCCATTTAAATGGGATCCCATTTAAAGGGGATCCCATTGAAATGGGATCCCATTGAAATAGGTCCCATTTAAATGGGACCTAATTAAATGGGATCCCATTTAAATGGGATCCCATTTAAATGGGACCTAATTAAAAATCTAAAACGGGATCCCATTTAAATGGGATCCCATTTAAATGGGATCCCATTTAAATGGGACCAAAATCGAAAAGTCCCATTTAAATGGGACCAGGTCCCATTTAAATGGGACCTTTTTTACAAGCAGTTTGTTCTAAGTGTCTCATTTTTCCTTTATTATATATTTTTGGTGAAACCGTTTAAAAAACACCGTAATAAGTTATCTTTTATTGTTTTTCAGCAAAATAATTGTCAAACCAAATACAAATTTTGCTAAAGAGTTTACATAATAATATTTTTCATTCCTTAAATAAACTTAATTTGTCCAATACATTAATTAAGTTTACTTATCGCTTATCATTCTGAAAGCTCCCGCACTCGTTTACACCTCGCGGAATCCGCCCGCGGCCGCCGAGAGTGCGTCACCCCTCAATTTAATCAGCGGCCTGGCGGGGCGGCTCATGGAAAATGCATGAATTAGCCGGGTCACGTGACTCCCGAGCCACCCTTCCAATCAAACTAATGGCTCCACCCTCCCGAGAACTCGGGACCACGTTGATTTCCCCGAGGTGAAATAGCAGTGCCGCGAATAATCGAGCACCTCAACCGAGCGTGTCCGAAGCCTAACCGGTGCGGGGACCCTCCTGAAAAAAAAAACAGGGAATATATTCAGCTTTTAGCCAAAAACAAGCTGAAATTTTAAATTAAAAATGAGCATCACCGGCTAGGTAAATGACGCGAAACCCTCTAATTTTTTTGTTGAAAAAAGAGAAAAGCAAGAACAAACTGAAGCAGTTTTAAAAAAAAGATATTTTCATCGAAGATTAGCAAAATTATACTAAACCCTGTATTTAATATTGTATATTTTGTTTTTTAATAAAAATTTTAGAACAAAGCAATTTTTATAATATTTTTTAAAATTGAAAAAATACTTTTTTTAATCACTTTTACTGGTTTTGTTTCGTAAAAACTTTTAATTTGATTTAACTGTAAACAATAAAAGCCAAATATTTATACACCAGAGGATTTATGCAAGAAATATTTAGGAAAATTTTTGGTTTTTAATAAGTTTTTCCAAAAGTCTATTGCATTTTCATTTCTTTGTAACTTTTTACAAAGAAAGGGCATTTTTGTAACTTTTATGAAACAGCACCCAGAATGCAGACACTACATTACAAATTAAAATCAAAATCAAAATTAAGTCGGAGATTTCTTTCATTATTGAAAAGCGCTACAACGTTTTACAGTAACGCATAGAATAAAAAGGAACAGAAACAAAAAAAAATCAAAAGAAGAAAACCGTGTTAATTTATTTTTTTTCTATTCCGAAATATATTTACACTGTCATGGTTTTAGTTTGAAATATTTAGTTGACAAATATTGTACGAGCTGTTTGATTTAGATATGAAAGGTTATTCGAGCTACTTAATAAAGAATTGGTGTAAACGAGTAAAAAAATACAAAAATCATAATTACATTTTTCAAAAAATAATAAATTCCAGAATTTATCCATTACTAAAAATTCCATAAAGATTTACAGTAACACAGAAGCAAAAACGTGTATATATGAAAAAACACACTAAAATAGCATAAATTTAATTATTTTAAATTCTAAAATAGTTGTTTTGTTGTTCGTCATAGTTAGTTTTAGTATTAAAATTTTAAAACGGCAAAGCTTTGGCGGGCTACTTAAAGCAGAACTTACTTGAAAAAATAAATAGAAAAAGGATTGGGATACGGAATATTTATTACATAAAACTTGTGTTTATAAAATCTAAGGTAAAAAAAATTGTAAACAACCTACTCAAAAACAATAATTAGTTACAAATATCAAGACACGAGTACACGTCATTGTTTATTTTTAAACTTTATTTATTTTACACAAAACAAGATACGCAAGGCTGATGTTACTCAGCACTAATTGCGTAACCAAATACTACATATAACATTATTAAAAATATTATAACAATGCAGCGTGTCTCAGTCGGGACTGGATCCAGGGACCTTCAGTATGCAAGACGTAAGATCTGCCACTGCGCCACAACCTCGACAAGTTGTCACTGTAAAATTAATGTGCCGGAAAATTCGTTGCGAAATATGCGAGTAATAATAATTGTAACAGAATAATGGCAAAAATATAACATTATTAGTGTAACTGACGTAATTTCGGCCAGCCTTATTTTCGGCCACAGGTTGTTATTCTTGCCATGTGCAAAGTTAATGAACTGCGTAAGTGTATGCGTATATAGCCCATTTGCGAGTAATAATAATAGTAAAAGAATAATAGTAAAAATATAATATTATTAGAGTAAAGGCTGGTTCATACTTATGTACAAACGTCCTTTGGACAAAATCCAATGGACGTTTTTACATGTAAAAACGTACTTTGGACTTTGTCCAAAGGACGTTTTTACATAAGTATGAACCAGCCTTAACTGACTTAAATTTGACCAGCTTTAATTTTGGCCACAGGCTGTTATGTTTGCCATGCGCAAAATTTATGAAATGAACTGCATAGAGCTGGATAAATCGTAATGTCATTTACCTATATAATCTATAGTTTGGTCAATGTTTTCCAAACATATTCTCTTGTATTATACACTTTTAATAAAAATAAACATCTATAATGAAAAATGGTAAAGCTTGCATTTTACAATATCAGAGTGTTATTGACTTTCCTGGAGCACAGGAGCAATTACCCATTTAAAAAATAATACTTTTAGTAATTTAACTAAAAAATAAATATGCATACAAACAATTACTGCTGAAAAAAATGGATTGTTTATTAATTGTCAAACTAACCGGCTAATTTTTGCTAAAAATATATCAATGTTTTGCTAAGTTTTAATCTTTCTAAAGTTCAAATAAACTTTGACAAAAAATAAACTACAGAATTTAAAAGAAATCGACAGAGCATATTATTATGTAATTTAAATTTTAAAAATTACAAACTAGCCTTGAAAAATGCTCTAAGAATAGAGCAGGAAAAAGGGGCGATTTTTCCCCGGGCGTATGTTTAGACAGAAAAGATGTAGACTAGTCTGAGATGGACATTATGTGGACTATAGGAAATTTGCATTTGGTTTGGCCAGCTGCTCACTAAATAAAAATTTCTACGATATGATAATGATTTGTTTATACATTGATCTAATCACACAGCACTGTTGCATTTTTTTTTAGTTTGATGAAATGTCAATTAAAAAAATCATACTCACAGCAATCTTTGACAAGCGCGAAATCGCCACTTTTTCAATTAGAAGGTTATATTTGTATGTTAAGAAACAACAATAAATTACTAAAAAGTTGCGATTTCGCGCTTGTCAAAGATTGCTGTGAGTATTATTTTTTCAATTGACATTTCATCAAACTAAAAAAAAATGCAACAGTGCTGTGTGATTAGATCAATGTATAAACAAATCATTATCATATCGTAGAAATTTTTATTTAGTGAGCAGCTGGCCAAAACAAATGCAAATTTCCTATAGTCCACATAATGTCCATCTCAGACTAGTCTACATCTTTTCTGTCTAAACATAACCCCGGGGAAAAATCGCCCATTTTTCCTTCTCTATTCTTAGAGCATTTTTAAAGTCTAGTCTACCACTTTTTTTGAATTAAATTAAAAAATAGCCTAATAAACTATAGTTTTAGCTTCGAAATGACATATGTTTATAATCATTCCGTTGCCGAGTTAAAATAAAAAATAATAAGAAGAAGATGAATTTAAATTACAAAATTAACCCACGTTGTTTAATTATAGTTAGTGCGGTGCAAATGCGCTCCAGACAAAGTTTACCTACGTTCTCTAATATAGTTGGCGCGATGCCGTGCGCCAATGATTGCAATTATAATTTTTAAAGTAAACATAATAATAATAATATTAAGATGATGAACAAGCATAACCAAATTTACTCACGGTGTCTACGCATAGTCGGCGCGGTGCCGTGGGTTAAATTGCAGTTGGCACCCCGCACCACCGATGAGTAGCGGCGCGTGGCGCTCCCGCGCCACCGACGCTTATTATTATTTTTTAATAAATAAAACTTTGAATTAATTTTGTCATCAATAACGCAAGAATTAAAAAAAAGTACTCTGTTGTTTTTTGCCGTTTTCCGCGCGGTTGAAGCAGATGGGGCTGGGAACTGGCGCCGTTTCCGCCACCAATTAAAACCGGTCTGCTATTTTTGTGCGGTTTTTATGAGGGGGGGATGTTGGTTGTCTGCTCTGTACAATCCTTATTGTTGCCAAAGGGCTGTTATTGTGCGGTTGGGAGTTTTTATTTGTCTAATTTTCAATTTTTTATTTTGATCAATAAATCGATAACAAGGACCTAAACGAAAAAAGTGCTTCCTGAAGAAAGTTGTGTAATTCCTTCTTCTTTCTCAATTAGCCCATGTTTATTTTCTGATCAATCAGTAACGAATGGGAATATCGTTTTTTTAAGAATGGAGCGTTGGAGAATAATAATAAGAATAAAAAGAACAAGAAGAAGAAGAAGAAGAAGGTTCTGAATTTCAAAATTTACCCACGTTCTCTAATTATGGTTGGCGCGGCGCCACGGGGCTAAATCGCCCCGTGGCGCTCCCGCGCCACCCATGAATAACATTATTTTATTGTTGTAAGTAACTTATAAAAAATTTTTTTCTAAAAAAAAGCGTTATAGTACTTAAATCGTTATTATTTTAAATGTGTTTGTATTTATGTCGATTACTAGGTATAACAGACACATAAATTTTGGAAATCGATCAAACCCTTCTGAATAAAAATGCAAGTCAACGATTTCTCCGAAAAAAAGTTGGGCCCTTGAGAATTACGAAAGAAGTCGCGAAAGATTAAATCACACCGTTGTAGATATTTGTGTTTATAAAAATCTATACATTAGTTGTTTTTTAAATCAATAAAATGATTTTACTTTTACTTCAATCGAGTATTGGTATGGTCAAATGCATGATTAATCATAATGCTTTATTTTTCATATAAGTCAAGTTGTTTTTTTAAACTTTTTTTGTATAAATTTTGAAAAACATAATTTTAAAGAACTATCTTATAATGTATTTTTATGTGTGGTAAAAGCTAGAAACTGATAAAAATATTAAAAAATAACTTATAATTTTTTTGGTCTTTACAATATTGTTCCATTGCAAATATTAAAATTTACACACAAAACTCCTTCAATTGCTTAATTGAATTATTCTTGTATAATCAACAAAAAAAAC
>JASAMX010015910.1:0-13030 GCA_030248175.1 Microlaimidae sp. YZB2_3
AATTTATAATACTTAACAAGCATAATAAATTAAAAATTCAAAGCAATAGTTTTAATTTCCAAAATTTACTTTTATTTTAGTTTAAACGCGATGGCGAGAAGAAAAGTCCTTCTTCGGCCAAACATTTTTCCATATTTTTTCTTATTCAACCATTTTAAGAGTGATAAAAAAGTGAATTATGGTTAGTTTTAAAATATAAGATTGTTTTAATTAAAAGACATAACATTTTTTACCTTAGTCTGTCCTTCCTTAATTTGTTTTGTGAACGAAAGTGAAGATTTTACACTTTAAAAAAATAAATAAAGTGTTGCAAAAACTTAAAATCCCTAGCAGAAAATTTTACACACTTCAAACTAAGGATTTAAAGTCAGTGCACACACAAGCAATTTCTACCATCCTAATTCCATAGACATCATCAGCGCCTTTGGAGTTCTTTCTTTGCAAAGTAATTTTGTTTTAACAATAGCAAAGAATTTCCAATATTTCCAACAAAATATTCTCACAAGTTTGCTATATTTAGAACAAAATCAAAGGAAACGTTCCGTGGTAAATATTAAAACATTAAAAAGAGTCGGATTAAATTGGCCAAACCTTATTTTTTTGTTTTAAAACAATTATTTTTGTTAATAATAAACATAAAACAAAAAAATGAAGGTTGAAAGAATTTGAATTCAATTACACACACACACACACAAACACACCATGTGTTGTGTGCATGGTGGCTTGCCGCGCTGAGGGGGCTCAGGCCCTTACCGTGTGGCCATTGCGGCCTAACCCACAACCGGAGGGTACAACTCATCTTTTATACATTTTTGTACAACCAAAAGATAAGCCTTCCTCCCACGGTAAGCTGATCCAAAATTGTGCTTATACATATGGTAGATCATGTACTAACGTCTATTTATTTAAGGGAAAAGTACCAGAAAGCAAACCAAGAAACACCCAAAGAGAAACTCAAGGAAACCTCAAGGAAACCAAACGGAAGAGTCAAGCATCAAACCGATACCCAACCTATATTACGAATCACTTTCAACATTAAACTAATAACCACCTTCAGCACCAAACTATTAACCACTCTCAACGTCAGCACCAAGCTATTAACCACTTTCAACATCAAACAATAATACAACATTACACATGTCACCAAACTAATATCAAAACATCAACAACCAACAGAAACCCCATTACTTTTATCCCCATAACCGGCAACACCAACCATCAATCAATCAACCGCCATCACCAAGAAATTTAAACATACAAATCGGGTTTTCATCAATCCAGAGCAGCAATCACCACCATCAATAAATTAATATCAACCATAAACATCATCACTTAACGTCAATCTTATATCTCAAACGTTATTGTGGATATAATACTACCATCAAGTATTGCCACTAAAAACGACACATTCACCAATTTCACCCAACATACTGTTAATATGGCCTGGTTCATATCATCTAACTGCCGAACTATTATTGACTTTATCATCATTTCATTCATTAATTCCGATACACATCATTATTTGTACCCATTCTCATCATCCTTATCGCTAACACCATAGTCTTTACTCCCTTAACATACATTTTTACTTAATACATACTATTACATGCAACACCATTGTATTATTATTATATTATTATTAGTATTAACACCTGCTGTTATTATTATTATCCATCAAATAATAACCATCATTTTCAAATTTCTTCCCCTTTAATATCGTTGTATTTTTGTATTCCTTTTAATATCATTAAAATATCACTACCACTATCATCATCCAACATTTAATATTACTCTAGTATGTATGTATTATTATTATTACTATCCTCAACACATTAATAACAAAATCATTATTAAATTCAATAATATATCCCAAACAATACAACAGCATCTAATCATGGTCATACTTGTACCACTTTCAAAAATTATTATTAGTATTATCAATAATAGTACCACTAGTACAACTATTGCGCAAGCAATCCTGTTTACACCATTACTGTTGACATTAATATTCTCATTAGTAGTATTATTCTTACTACTATAACCTTTTACTCAATATAACCTACTAACGTACAAACAACTGTTCATTACCCCTAATATTAACATGTATACTTAGACATACCCCACTTTATAAAACTCACATTTATACTTCTCATCTATATATTATAGAATTTAAACCATGGGGAAACTTAAGATCATAACGTGGAATTACTGTGGAATTAGGAACAAACTTCTGGAATTTCGCAATTGGTTAAGCATCCACAAACCAGACATAGTATTAATCCAAGAAACTTTTCTCTCATCAAACATCAACATCATATTCCCAGAGTACATACAATACAGAAAAGACCGACCAAACAATCAACACGGAGGAGGATTAATAACACTTATCAAAAGTCAGTACTACTCTCAAATACATCCAATTCAACCATCCAATAATTCAAACGATTCCTGTGAACATCTCGCCATCCAAATTCAAGATAAAAATAAGGAAAAATCAATGATTATCATCAATATCTATAATCCACTATCAAGCATAAAATGAAATATGAATAATATCGCCAATATTCAAGGAAATCTAATTATTGGGGGAGATTTTAATGCGCACCACCCAGAATGGAGCCAACTATTACCTAACCCGGCAGGAAAACATCTCCATAGTTTAATCTGGAAATCAAATCTTCAAGTAATTCTAGAACAAAACCCCTTTCCTTCACTAACACACAGAAGCACCAATGCAACATCAAGGCCTGATTTATTTATTACAAAATTACCAACCACCACGCATTATAAAATATTGATACAAAATTTATTTGGAAGTGACCATTCAATAATTCATATGTGCCTTGATTCACCAATCGACCAAACAAATAAAATCCAAAGATACAGACCTAAGAGGTAGTGCTATAATAAAACCAACTGGGAAAAATCCAATATATATGTAAATGAGGCAATTCAACAGCTCAACATCGATCCTAACACGAACAAATACATCAACTTGGTGAAATTATTACAAATATACTTTTAAAAGCAAGGAAAAAAATAGTGCCTGTAAGCACAATTAAACGTTTCAAAAACAAAATGATATTTCAATACCAATTACGACTTCTTATCCAACAACGCAACCATGCTAGAAAGAGACGAATTAAATTCCCAACAACAATTAATTGACTTATCTATAAAAAATTGGTTGCCAGAGTTATTAAAGAATCTATACAGTATAGTCGCCAACGATGGAAAACCAAAATAAGCAAAATCAAAAACCTTAATCAACTTTATAAAACATATAAGTCATTGCTTAAAGTCATTGCTTCTGATTGCAACCCGCCAATTACATGGAACAACAAAACAGCATATACTGATCAGGAAAAATCAGATTTACTTAATAACTACTTCCAACATAATCAACTTCTTCAAAATCATAAGAAAATCAAGAGAAAACAAATACCACAGAAAGCACTAACTCACCTTCTCCAAATGAGAAATGAACCATTATTTTACGAACCCATAACTTTAAATAAAATAAAAATAGCACAAAAACAAATAAAAGCTCCACGCGCCAAAGGCCCTGAACAAATTCCACCCTCAATACTACTCAAATTAGATGGAGAAATATTGAAAATTATACTTAATTTATTCAATCAAATATGGACCAAAAGTGAATTCCCCAACAAATGTAAACAGGCTGAAATCCATCCTCTAAACAAACCAACAAAAGCCCCAAATTCTTCACCTAATTTGCGACCAATATCATTGTTGTCAACGTTAGGAAAATTCCATGAGCGAATAATATTCAACAGATTAATATTATGGGCCACAAAAAAATAATAAACATTTTATAAACCAAGCAGGTGGAAGACATTTTCACTCTACAGCTGACCTCATAATGGCAATTGAAAATCTAATCCACACAGGATTCCAAAAGAAGCAAATAACTTTTTTTTTACGTTAATTGATTTTGCACACTCATTTGATGAAGCCCAACACCAAGACTTAATAAAAAGATGCATTAATCTAGACATTAATGGAAAAATGCTACATTGGATAATTAATTGGGTATCTGGGCGTCAAATAAGAACCAAATACAAAACAAAAACTTCAAAATGGAAGCCCTTCTTAATAGGAATACCCCTAGGACCCTGCCTGAGCCCATTATTTTTCACCTTTTTAATTAACGAACCCGGGGACAAGACACCTAAGCACACCAAACTTTTCTGCTTTGTTGATGATGCAATCTTCCTTACTCAACACGATAACCCCAAAACCATACAATTCAATATGCAATGCAAACAATGGGCCATCTCCAACACTGGGCGCAAGAAAAGTCATTTGAGGTCAACTTATCCAAAACGGTGTCAATAGCATTCACCCTAGCTCACCTAAAGACAATTGACCAAGTTAAACCTGTCAGATATTGCACAAATGAAATCCCCCTAAAAATGCAAGTAACGTATCTTGGAGTTATTATGGACCTGAGGCTTACATGGAAACCGCAAATTGACAGAATCATCAAAAATGTATCAACATTTATAGAACTTTTGAAGATTAGCTGGAACAGATTGGGGCCTCACTTGTAACCAACTAAGAAAACTGTACCTAACTATTAAAAAACCAACCCTCACATATGCAGCAGGATCTTGGTCAGCAACAACCTCTCAAACACAATTAGATAGACGTGAACACCACCAAAATAAAGCTTTATGTCTAATGACTGGAACTGCTAAGCAAACGTTAATTGATGCACTACAATGTCAAATAAATATAAACCCAATTCGATCATCATGCAGCCAGAAAACAGCTGAATCCTATCACAGAGCACAAAGTCTTCCCACTAACTATCTACTCCACTATGCATTTGATACCTACTCACATTTATCTCCAAAACAAAAATGCAGAATCCATAAAAGAGGAAGCTTTTGGCATGGCGATCTCAAATCAAAAGACTTTGAACCAGCACTAACAGCGAGAACCCAATTGCAAATAAATACATATCCTACAGATATGCTTAATCCCACCTTAGAGCTCATAAAAACATAAACTTTCCCCATCTAATCAGATAACAAATTAACCTCTAATCTACCAATTATGCTGGAATTGGAATGTGTGGTTATCACAACGCCCAATGTTTTTTTTTACAAATCTCAGAAAGAAGACCCACTATGGAACATATCAGACCTAGAAATGAATTTCATAATTATAGCCACCCAGCAACTCCAACACAAGCTACTCACAAATGAAATTCCAGAAAACATGGACCAGATAGTTTTATTCTCTGACAGTTTATCATCAATATTATCACTACAACGTGCATTAGAAGGTCATCAAATTCTAACTACCTTATGTAATACATGCATCACCGGTTTCCAACTGTTTTTAACAACGCCCAATAATCTAATCACCAAAATAGTAATCCAATTTGTTAAAGGACCCATCGGAATTGAAGACAACAAATATGCAGATTTATTGGCCGAAAATTCAACATCTGATTGTCCAGAACTCACAATTCCTTTTGAAACAATCAAATCAGTATTAAAACAAGGCTCAAATAAATTATGGGAAATGCAACAATTAGAAAGTAAATCTAAAACGGCAAGGCTTTTAGCAAGAGCATTCAGCACAAGAAACCAAAAAAATGACCCGATTCAACATTTAAACCGGAAAGAACAAGTCATCATCCTAAAACTACGCATGAACTCCTTTCCCACCCAACAATTCCTTACTAAAATTGGGAAAATTACTTCAAGTCAATGCATATGCGGATACTATCAAGAAACTATTCGACACATGATTTGCAAGTGTCAAGTCACAAGCAATATAAGAAGCAAAATATGGCCTAACTCAAAAATAACATGAAAACAAACATTATTTCAATCTGCATCTGAATGCTAAAAACAATCCAATTTCTCAAACAAACAAACCGATTGGAATAAGGAAAAATCACCTTTAAATCACCTTTAAATAACCTTTAAATAACCTTTAAATAGTGTAATCTCAACCTACACGCTTATATATATTCTCTTACTTCCATTTCTTCTTCATCTCATCACATCTCACTCCATCACATTATTCTTTAATTTACCTTAGTTTACAATTTGTTTATTTTGGTTTTTTTGTTTCCTTTTAATTATTTTTATTATTATATATTATTCTTATACAAATTGTAAAACTCACATCTGCTCCCTAAAATCCTCTGATAGGGGTGGGGCCTTGACTAACATTCTACATTAACAACAGTGTTGATATAGGGTGGTAGGAGGCAATATGGAATTAATCCATCGATCCATGGCCGGCCCGCTTATATTAAAAAAAACAATCAGATTAAATTGGCCGAACCTTATTTTTGTTTTAAAACAATTATTTTTGTTAATAATAAACATAAAACAAAAAAATGAAGGTTGAAAGAATTTAACTTCAGTTACACATAGGATTTGATTATTTTTGAAAAATATATTTATGTAAATAGTCAAACAAATAAGAAAACTAATGGTAAACCTAATTATAAAATAAAAAACCGCCGCACGAGACAAAACTGTATGTTTAATATGTAAAGAGCAATTATCAATTTCAACAAGATTTTTCTAAGTTAATTTTACGAATTCTTTTCGTTCAATGAACTAATATTATAGCAACACTTTTCTTACCTACTTATTTCGTTAATTTAATCAAAATGTGATTTACGACATTTTTTTCAACGATTTTTTTAGGGCCACTTTTTAGGGAGTAGGCATTTCGCTGAAAATTTTTGTGGGCATGCACATTTGGTGTATCTAACTTGAGTTTAATTTTTATTACGTAATATTAACTCTGGTTCTGTTAAATTGGGAAAAACTGTTTTAAAATGCCTTTTTTCAACGAAGCATATCTTGGCGTGAAATAGTCCACCAAAAATGTAAAGAATACCGAACTGACCGGAAAAATACCTTTTCTCCCAACATATAGTTTGCTTCTGTTCGTCACGTACGGCACGATTTATACACAAAAACCCACAGGGTATCCTAACTGTATCGTTCCACCTTAAGTAATATGTCATCGATTTTGTCTGCAGAATTTTTTAAAATTAAATGCGGACCAAGTTGAAGTTACACATATAATAAGCTAAAACAATTCTAAAAGTAGCATTTTGTTGTTGGAATATTTTTTCCTACTGAGAAGTTGAAACCCGTCAGGTTTTTTGTGTCTTTTATTTAAAATTTAATAGCATTTTGAGGATTCATATGTATCTTTATTTTATCTTTTTTGCCGTTATCATCAAATTGACAAATTTTTAATTTACATTTTGAAACAAACAAAGTTTTCTGCGTCAGGAAAAGGTGTAATTTTTTTATTATTCTCTAGCTATTTTGCAAAACTTTTAAAATTTTGCCAGTCTTTTATAGCAATTTGTTAATTATTCATTTTAAAAACCGATTCTCGTTGTAAATTATTGTTTTAAACACTGCAAAGTATTGAAACCTTCAAGTGTTCAAGCTATTTTTAAGTTAACCCCGTACATACTATATGAAAAGAATGTGAGTTACAGTCATGGTATTTTGTACTCCTAGCGTCAGTAACTTTTATTGATTAATTTTAAATAAGCAAATACACAATTTTTCTCTTTAAACATGGATTCTACAGTTGTTACAGTTTAATATTGTAGGGTGAATCGCAGCACCTACCATCAAAATAATAATTTGAGTTTTAGGTTTTTAATTATGTGTTAATTTAATAAGTTATAGACTAGTTCGAAATAAGCGTCTTTTATTGTACAAGAGAGGGTACAAAAAGAAAAAAATAAAATTTGAAAAAATCTTAGCTTTCTTAGTTTCTTAACTTTAAACCTATACTTCATAAAAATTGTTACACGATGCTATGTTTCACTACGTTGAAGTGCTGTAATATATCAGTTTGTGCTAAATGAATTTTTTGTTTTTTAATTAAACGTCACAATAGTTTAAAATCACCACTAAAATAGTATTATCCTGAACAGTGATTTCGAATTAGTAAAAATAAAGATGAAATTTGTGCTTTTAAACTAATTTTACACCTACATAGTTTTTTTAATGTTTTTCTTGTAAAACTATTCAAAACTTATAAATTAATTTTAAAAAGTCCATTCCAAACTTTTATATTAAGCATTTTCTGTAATTGAAACATTAAAAAACTGGAAAACAAGCGCGCCACAGCGCCGTACCTACAAAGCGGAAAAAACTAAAAATTCCCAAAAACTGCTTTTGCTTTTGCAATATTTTAAAAGTATTTAAGAAATTTTGAAAAGAAGGGGTCGAGATTTTAAACCAATAAATATTTGAAATATTTTAAACCGTAAAATGTAATAGTCACTCGCTGTTTCTCAATTTTCCAGCTACATATGTTTGGCGCTAATAGTTACGTACCCTCTTCCTAACACTAAAAAAACCCTTATTCCGAACTAGTCTATTGAGCAAGTAAATTTACTGTTTCAAAGGTTACTTTTATATACCATATTAACATTACAATTAAAGCTAAATATATAAATCTTTAATTTTTATTCAGTAATTTCACAACAAGCAGCAAAAAAAACAAGACAATAAAAACATATTACTTATTACTGTACTGAGCATTAAATCATTATAAAAATGAACCAATAATAGTTTAGAAAAAAAGTACGGTTTCCCCCTGGGCATTTGTTTAAACAGAAAGGATAAATAGTGAAAGGTGGATGTATGTGTATGCGATTTTGCAATTGTCAAAAATGTCTGTTAAAATATTTTTTAAATGTTTTATTAAAAAAAACAACAGTTAGCATTTGTACGTGGTTCACTGAATAATTCCTCAAGGTTATTTGGTCTGTGGTTGTTTACATGTACAGTTGATATTTTTTTAACAATTGTTTAAAGCTAGTAAAAATAATAAGCTTTACTGTTTTTTTATTCTTGATGATAGATGGTGCTGTGGCAGTCCCGGACAAAATAAAATAAAAAAAAATAAAAATTAGTGTGTCTGTGGTTGGACAAAAAAATTTCTTAAAATAAAAAAAATATTTTGCACTTTTATGGAGGCTTTATAGACATAATGAACATTGTTATGCATTCTTAGCCCAAAAGAGACACAAAAGCTTTTTTTAATTTCTAACTGACATATTATTTTAAGGACCTGCATACACAACAAGACACGATCACTGGAAAGTGTCAATAAAAACAACAAACGCAACAAATTGTGGAACTGATGAAAGCGTTTCTATTTCTTTTTTTTATAAGGGATTATATGGCAGAATTGAAGAAACAAAAAGGATTTATTTGGATAATGGTGTTTTCTACAACGATTTCCAACGTGGGGTAAAGAATGTTCCAATATAAAAACTGTATTTTGATTAGAGTAGTTTTAAGCTGTTTTAAGTTTTAACCGTCAACAAAAACTATAGACTTTAAATGTGCGTAACTAAATGAAACTTTTTGTCAACAAATTTCACGATTTTTGCAAAAATCATACCATTGCCTCAAATAGGTTTCATGAAATTGGTTTCTGAAATTTTCATGAAATTGAAATTCACTCACAAAATGCCTCACAAAATTTGTTTCATGAAAATGTCTTTAGTGATTCAAAAACTTTACCATTCAAAATTCTAAGCTTTTTTGGTGATTCTTTATTTAAAAATTTTTAATAAAAATTGCTTTGATTAAATATTAAAAATTAAATCATAAAAAATTACAAATACACCCAAAGAAGTCAGCAAATTTCTATTTGTTTGTTACTTTTATAGTAAAGAGCAGTAGAAACCTTAAGGATCCTACGTTTTTCTGGCCAAAAATTGTAGTAAAAATATTTTCTTAGCAGCAAACAGTAAAAACAGGTTTTTATGAGTTTCAAACCAATATTTACACGTGGTAAGATGAGAAGGGTTCTTGCAATAATGTAAATTTTGCAAACCAATATTTACACGTGGTAAGATGAGAAGGGTTCTTGCAATAATGTAAATTTTGGATGTGGGTTAGTTTATTTTTTTGTTTTTTTTTTCTTCAATGAAGGATAAAAATATGTAACAGTTTTAGTTAAGTTTTTTTAAAGCCTAAGCCGGTATTCTAAAGCGTGTCTAAAAGTTATCCCTTGATAACTTTTCACGTCCACTCTGGCCCAAACCAGCTTTTTAATCAAAAATTGTTTAGTGTTAGAAAGTTTTAAAAAGTCAGTCAATAAAGATTCAGAATTTGAAATTTTGACAACCAATTAACGCAGAGCTGGTCATGATCACCAAGGAGATCTTTTTTCTAATGATCACCCCATTCTTCGCGCTGATTGGCTGCGCTGGTGGAGCCTTGTTCCTTTAAAGTGACGTGAGCAAGTCACTTCCCCGCTCTCCTTTTCTTCGCGAATCAAAACAAACAGTAATAATTTAAGAACAAACTTAAACCATTAGATAAATCATTATTTAAGTCAGAAAGTAGAATATATTATCACAAAATATACAATATTAGATAAAATAATTTTATATAATTATTAGATAATGTTTGTGAGTAATGGGCGAAGAGTGTCGTTTTCCGCTCCATATCTAGTTAACTGACGATTGCTCACGTCACTTTCATGGAACAACGACAAGCGCAGCCAATCAGCGCAAAGAATGGCACGATCATGAAAAAGACGTGTTGCATGAGTTTGTTAGGGTGGGACGTCTAAATGGCGGGAATATTTAGCTCCTCGGACAACCTATCCCACGGAGCAAAACGTGATCACGTGATAACTAATACCATATGATATTTTAGAGCTTTTGAAATGCCAAGGTGTCTTTAATGATGGGGGAGAAAAATCAGTTTCATCGAGGTTAAAACGGAATAAATTTTTTTCTATTGTTTTATTTAAAAAAATATTTACTTCGAGTCAAAGTCACATATAGTTTAAGTTGTTTTGTCTTATTTTGCTAAAGAAGTGGTAAATTCAAACACCGGAAACGGTTACTCCATGATTAGTTTTTATCCACTTATTTAGGTGGATAAATATTTAGCATTAATATTTAGCATTAAAACAAAATCGGAATTAACAATAAAAGAAACATTAATCAGCAAAGTTACCTGAGTCTTTAGAATGTGAAAAAAATTAACCTAGGATAAATTCTCACCCGTCGTTAGAATGGGGGCCCTGTTTTGATTTTTTTTTCAGTTTTAAAACTAACAATTTTACTTTGTTAACAAATTGTCGCGTGACTCTTTGAATAAAACTGGTTGAGAACTATTGTTTTTTAAGCTTTCATTTATTTGACCAAACAATGAGCTTATTTAAAGTTTCTTGTAATATTTTATTACCTTTATCTATATTTTTAATGTAATAAAACATAATATTATTAGCAAAAAGCTTACCTGTTTATTTGGCATTGAAAATTTCTTGAGGCATGTCATTAACAAATAATAAAAAGCAAAGGGCCTAAAACCAAACCCGAGGGACATCTGAAGTGACTTTACTAAAGCTTTAACAACGATTCTCAATAATTAGTTTTTGTGTAAAAAAGCACAAAAAAGGTTTTGATCCAACAAAAAAATATTCATATGACCTCAGCTTAGACAACACTTTTTGATGCGAAACGGTGTCTAAGGTTTTACTAAAATCAATGTTTATTGTACCAATAGTTTTATTTTTTATCAATAGCTTTCAACCAATCGTTTAAAAGTTTCCAGAAGTTGCGAACATGTTGATCGGTTTTTCAAAAAGCCATGTTGATCTTTTGTGATTAAATTAATATTTTTTAAATAATGAATTAGTTGCTTGTAAATAGAAAATTTTATAACTTTACAAGCTATACAGGTTAAAGAAATTAGACGGTAATTTGTGGGTCATGCGGTTTCAGTTGTAAATTATTTTATCTTTGATAGTGATAGATTATTTGTAGGTAAGAGTTGTATTTATGCCGTTATTTTTACTAAACTTCCTTCTAAAATAGAAATAAATAATTCACATTTTTTTGTATGTCATCTATAATTTTATTATTTATGCCTAGAAGGGGAAAAATGTCACTTCTGTTGTTTCTTAAATTTTTTATATGTTGGAATGATTTTTTTTTATCATTTGTGTTTAATTTTTTTTGTTTTTTAGAGTCTACAAATTTATAGACTTTATAAACTTTGTCAGTTTTCTTCTGTAATTTCTATTAAATCAATTATACTCCTTCTTTGCAACAGGGTCAAATCTATTGTGACGCCTGGGGCCTATTTCATCCTCGGTAAATCTGGTTTGTAAATGTTCGTTTTACAAATCTTCACCCACTTTTTGTAAATTACACAATAGAGGATATACGACAGGGGGAGTATTGATAAGTCACCGGAGTTGAAATGACGTGGCTGCGACCAATCAGCTCAGAGCAGTGCACCGAGATGCTCCCCCTGGATTGCAAGTCTAAAAACTTTATCCTGTATTTTACAAAGAATAGGTGGAGATTTTACAATGGTTTTTATGACACAGGCTTCTGGAATTAAACCAGGCGTTACATAAGGTTTTTTAGGAATGTGTCTCAAGGGATGTTTTTAGGAAACTCTCTAATGATAGTTTCGCCACTTTGTTATCTTTACTAGCAAGCAACTGTACTTAGCCAAATATTTTCGTCTTAGTGTAAATGAATTTCAGACCCTTGGCTTAAAGTTTGAAAAGCGACCGTCTGTAAATAGTGGACTTGGTTTTATATAGTGCGTGCAGAGAAAGTTTAAAACTGAGTTAGAGTTGGCCGCTGTCAGAAGCCAAAGGATAACTTTAAAATTTTTAGTAAAAATATATTAATTTTAGGGCCTTTGTTTTATTTTTCAGTTATAGCTAAATTACTGTCCACTGCTGGCTCTCCACCCAAGCTAGGAACATTATTGAGCCCGGTTTGCGGCTTTGGACTTAACAACAACACGGGCCTGTGTAGGGATCGACCGGGACCCCGGCCCCGGCTCCCGCTTGCCCCGGCACTTTTTTTCCACCCCGGCCCCGGCCCCGGCAAACGCAATTCTTTCTACCCCGGCTCCGGCCCCGGCCCCGGCAATTTAGCTGTCAAATGAGCCGGGGCAAACCGGGGTAAGGACCCCTAAGAATGCAAATTTTAAAGCGCTTCTAA
>JASAMX010015911.1:0-10152 GCA_030248175.1 Microlaimidae sp. YZB2_3
TTAGTACTAAAGCTAAGGCTAAAGTGCTTTAGTTGTAAAGGGTTTTTTGGGCTTAGTACTAAAGCTAAGGGCGCGGCTAAACTGAAATTAGCTGGAAAAAGCTCGGCAAAAAGTATCGTCCAGCAAAACTTTAGCTTTTGCAAGAAAATGACAAATCACCAAAAAATCTTAAGTGTTCTCACCAAACCAAAAACATGATTAGGTATTTAATAAAAAATGATATCAGTAAAAAAGAGAGATAAGGTGGGGTCCACTTCGACCCCCCCTATTTTAACCTCAAAATTTATTTACCCCTCCCTAGACCAAAAATAAAATTCTTCTCAACAAATTCTCCATTTTTTTTAACTGACTCCCCTCCAAATCTTAAATCAGACACTTCTAAAGTATTATCTTTTGTAAACCAGGGACACCCTGACCCTCTTTAGGATTTCAAAAATTTTCATCGGCAGATTTCAAAAATTTTCATCGCTACCCTGAAGCCAGAGTGAGAAGAAACACCCTAGAACCTTCCCCCCAAATAAGATGCAAATTAGCCAGGTAACCAACCACCCCAACCCCAAAAAAATAAAATTAAAATCTAATGCAATAAACTTTAAAAATGTATTTAATGTTGAGTATTTTACTGTAAACTTAATAATGTATGCTAAGAATTACCTTAAACAGGGAAAACTGTTTTAAATATTTGATTATATGTCCATATTTTTTGGTTTGGCAAAGCTAAGGCTAAAGTGCTTTAGTACAAGCTTTAAGTGGACTTAAAGCTAAGGCTAAACGATTTTTGAACCTTTAGTACTAAAGCTAAGGCGCGGCTAAAATGAAATTTCCCGGCAATGCACACCCCTAGACTATGATTATTGGGGTTTAAAAGTACCATGTATTTATACAATAAATAAAGTAGCAAAGTTGAAATTAATTAATAGAATTGCAAAAACTCCTAATGCAAAATGGTGTGCATTCATAAGTAAAGAATTTCAAAAAGTGGGAGGACTAGAATACTTATTAGAAAGTAATTTTAGAATTGGATTTACTATTAAACTTAAATTTAAAAAACCACATACAAACATGTTATATGGAAGTATTAAAAGCCGCTATGGAAATAAACAGCATAAAAAATAATTGTATCACTAACTTTGATAAAGTGATTGAAGAAAGCGTTAATAATAATCAAAAATATTTTAATTGGCGGGAAAAGCGCGTTTTTTAAAGAACTTAAAGAAAAAAACTCGATAGAATCAAGCACTTAATTAATGAAGAGCGACAATGGTACACAATAGATGAACTAAACCTAAAATATGGTTTAAAACATATGAATATCATTACACTAAATCAAATCAAAGCAGCTCTTCCCAAGCGATGGAAATTAATATTAAAACAAGGATTAAAGAGAAAACTATGACATAAACGTAAATTTAACAACTTATGACTCAATAAAAAAAATCATTTATAAAAGACCAGATGATTTTGCAACCGAATGCTGCAGAAAAATGGCATGAAATTACTGGTAAAAAACACCCCAAAATCTGGGGAGAATAAATTTCGATTAATTAAAAAAATATCAGATGAAACTAAATTAAGAGCGTTTCAATTCAGAATAAATCACAGGATCATTCCTACGCAAAAATGGCTATTTAAGTATAAAAAAAGCAATAATCCTCTATGTAAACTGTGTAACCTAAAGATCAACGACACATTAGAACATTTTTTTTATCAGTGCCCAAGTACAGAAATTTTCTGGTATTCCGTTATAAAATTTTTTCGAAGAAAAAAGAAAAAACAAAACTTAACATAAAATTGGATGAAACATTGTTATTTCTGGAAAACACCAACAATTTAATCGATAGAAAATGGCAAGAATTTTGTTTATGGACAAAATATTATATATACATAATAAAATTCAATAATCAAATACCATTATTTAAATTATTTCAGAATTACTTAAAGGGAAAAATTAGAACCATAAAATATTTGATGGAAACTGATACTATTCTGGAGGTAAAATACAATAAATGGAAAAATTGGTTATAAAACAAAATTCATTATAATATCAAGAAAATAAATAAATTAAATATATGTTTTATAAAAAGGCTTCAAATTATGAAAAGATAATAAGAAAGTATAACGTTGCTATTTAATTTTTTTTTTTTTCTCTTTTTTATTTTTGTTTTTTATAGTTTTATTTGTTTTGTTATATTGTGATATGTTTTATTGTATGTTTTATTTGTTATTTGTTGTGATATTATGCTTATAAAATAATAAAAAATTGAAAATAAAAAAAAAATTTATTTATAAAGTTTAATATTAGAAAATTTTTATAAAACAATATATCAAAAAATTCAAACACAAAAAAAAAAAAAAACAAAAAAAAAACCTCTAAAAAAATATTTATCAACTTCTGGTATATAAAAAACCAACCCAAGGGGTATCTTTCTTGACTTATTCCAGCTTTAATAATGTCTCCCCACACCATGATTTCTCTTTAATTATATAATGCTCAGCATTGACTACTCAATATAATAATTATTTATCGGATGCCTTTCATTTCGTTTTGTCATCTTTTTTCACTTAACAGGAAGATTTAGTATAAACTTTATTGTATTTAGTAATACAATCGCTTCCCAACAGTATAATTTAACAATTCTTCAATCGCTAACTTCTTGATATGCCCCCCCCACCACGAACCCCGACTTTTAAAAACTTTAGCTTATGACAAATAAGAGCGCACTATTTTGCTGAAGGATTATTTATAATTCGTCCCAACATTTTAATTTTAAACGTTTTATTGATTGATTCTATACATGGCATTTTCAATCCATAGTTTTTATAATCCTGTATCATTACAGTACGTTTTATCTTTGGTAGTTTAAAATTCCAAGTGTAGTTTGTAATAAATTTTTTTAATTTGATTTAAGGTTTTTTTGTCAATATATAAATTGATTAATGGATAAACTAGCTGAGACAGCCCAAGAGATTTTGGTACTAATATACTAATGTTTTGTTTGATTTTGAGGTTTTGCTTAGGTTGCTTAGGAAAGCTTTTTGTTTTTTTTTGTTTGATTTTGAGGTTTTGCTTAGGTTGCTTAAGAAAACTTTGTTTTTTTAGACAAAAAATTTTTAGTAACAAGAGAGGCTTTCACCCCTAAGTCGATATAGTCGGCCGTCGGTGTAGTGGGTGTAGTAGGTGTCTTTTAGTGCTTTCCCTCTCGAGCGCCTCTCAAGAATAATCCGGACCGGTGCAAAAAATGTTTTAAATTTGCATAGAAAATCGGGACGGCGAAAAAAACCAAGGACTACTCGAATATTGTGTAAACCATCAAAATTGAATTGGAATATGACAAATTTAAATCAAATAGCAAATTTAAAAATTTAAACACGTGTTAGATATTTTAAAGTTTTAAAGTAAACACTGTATCAAATTTTTTAAACGTTTGTAAAAAATTTTTGTAGGATTTTATATTTTTGTTATACTAAAATAAATAGTTGAAAAAATTTATTAAAAAATTAAGTGGATCAATATAAATAGAATAAACGATAAAATATTTATGATGATACATTTATTAATGGCGTATTCTTAAAACATGCCGAATTGTTTAACTATTATAAGCGCTCTGAAATTGAATCGGAAGTAATTGTAAGAATTTATATGTTTGAAATGGAGAACGTTTTAAGTTTTTTTATTATAGATATACACTTACCTAACATACCTTTACGTATAAAACAAAAAATATATTAATATTTTCTAATACATTTTATAATATTTTCATATATAAATTTTCATTTTATTCCTATAAATTTTCATCTATTGCTTTTTATAATGTCCAAACGATTCTAATTATTGTGTTTTTCTTTTTGTGTAATTGTTACAACAGGTGAATACGAGATTTAACTTGGCTAAGCTACAAATATTACAATGTGAACAGCCTCAGAAAGGCAAAACATCAGTACACATAAAAAAATCGTTAGTTTCAGCCAAAACTGGTTTCAGTGTTTTTTAGCTATGTTTGTATTTCAACCAACGATCTTTACCAACAAATATTAATTTCTTGAGCTCTGGCTAAATAAAGCGGAGAGAGCTCCAGAACTCCTTTTTTAAATTTACTAAACCGTATTAAATGTCGTTTTATGAGCAGCATTTCAAAACTTATTTTTTGTGTTTTAAGCGCTTAATAAGTATTATAAATTGACGAAGCTTCAAAATAATGGCTAGACGGAGCAGCAGGCTAGTACTTATGTAATCGCCTTATTTTCTAAAATAGAAAAACAATGTTTTCCAACCACAGTATAAAAAAATTACAAAAATGCAGTAGAGGAAACACTGCTGGAATTCAACCATAGGTTCCGACCAACCCAAGCTTAGACGCATATTTGAGGGATAAATATTTACCCCAGAATAAAGGCCAAACTCTGACTAAGGGGAGGGTCATATCACGGAGGTAAATCTCATAACCGCCTGGGGGAGAGATATGATTTTTGGTAGGTCAAAATAGAGAAGAAGGTAAAGGGAGTAGTTTAAAATCGCTAAAAATATGCTCTAAAAAAGTCTTTAAAATAGTAAATGTGAAAGTGAATGTGAAGTATTAAAATAAGTCTTTTGAACAAACATTTCACATTTGTGTATTAATTTTTCCAAAAAAAGACAAATCGCTTTGTAATTGTTTGGAGTTGTTAGAGACGAAGGAGATGGAAAATATGCTTTTTTTGTAAAATAGTTTTTGTCATTTTTAGTGAAAAAAGTGCAAACAAGGTTAAAAGAGCACTGTCACAAATCAAATTCCTATAACGCCCGAACCGGACTGCTCCTTTAATACCAAACCTACCTAACTGAACTTTGGTATTTAGAGTGCTCCACTACAAGGCTACAACATTTTTGAATTTCAGCTGAATCGGTTCAGTATTAAAGGAGCAGTCCGGTTCGGGCGTTATAGGAATTTGATTTGTGACAGTGCTCCTTTAAGAGAAAAGGAATTGCACATTTTTTGGTATATTATATATTTTTGATAATACGATATAACTGTAAATATTCAAAAATAATTTTTATGCAAGTAAACAAAAAGGTAATTTTCGCTCTGTATTGCAATCGATCAAGTGACAAAAAGCATAATTTTTTATACGATGTGGTTTAATTTTCGTGACAATAGTTGGTGCGCAGCTGATTGGTCTTTTTCCGTGTTATGTTCAGTTCAGTAAACATACTTTCAGTAGTTTTTTGCACGGTTCAAAACAAAACAAAAACTATAAAAATAAAAAAAACTACAAAACGCAACTACACAGCTAAATACAATGTTAATATAGTCAATAATCGCTTTCACCCATTGTGCCATGATACTAACTGATGGAGACAAACAAATATTAAGTCCAAAAGAAGATATATTAACAATTACTCTGTAATAAATTGAAGTTTATTTTGCTAATAAAACTACGTCAAACTTTCGTGATTTAAGTGGTTACTTTATGTTACCTTTTCTAAAACGAAGTACGAACAAATAAAGCATCCACTTTGAGATTGACTTTAGTCTTTAATTCAAAAACTTCACTGTTTGATACAAAATAACCACGATAGAGTATTGCTTTTAGGTTTAGGTTTCACTTAGGCTTAGATTTCAGTTTTTAGGAACAGTTTATTTAATAAAAGTTTATAATGGTATAATTTTACTTGATTTTAGGCTTTTGGTTAGGCTTAGGCCTTAGGAAAAAATTTTTAATCCATTGTTTTAGTCGTAAAATAAGGAAAACTCTTCTCTTTGAAAAGTATGTTTACAAAATCACACCCAAAAGACGAGGTTTTCTAAAATCGAGATGTTTCAAAGACAAACTTTTTGAAGACGAGATGTTGAAAGACGTAATATAAACGACGAAAATTCCGGGAACCATTTAGAGTGCACACCTCTTCTTGTAAAATATTATTTTCTCATAATATTTTTCTTATAGGATTAGTTTGTTTTTTAATATTTATTTTTTAAATACTTTCCATCAAATTTTGTTTAAAATTTTTATATTTAGAATACCCGTCTTTAAACTGTTAAATTGAAGATAAAGTAAGACAGTTGATCAGGGCGTCTGCCGGTGAATTGAGCCGGAACTGCAGGTTAACTCAAACACGCCGGTGAATTGAGCCGGAACTGGTTAACTAAAACACGCCATTTTGATTGATCAATCAATAATTTACTTTATTTCACCTTACTTTATTTTTGCTAAAATTAATAATTCCATTTGAATTTAAAAGCAGCCATGAATGATCAAGATAACTCTAAACCAATACCAAAACGGTTTAAAAAGGTATGTCATATACTGTTCAATTTAATTTTTACCAGGTGTCGAATATTCAAATAATAAAATACAAACAAGTGCAAATCATACATATATCTTAACATTAATATCTAAAGTTTTAACATTAGTGTTGAGTTAACATGGTTTTAACTAATGTTAAAACATAGTTTTTATTTTAGTTAGATGATTTACAAAAAAAATTTAACAGGATAAATTTTGCCTCCAGCTCCAACACACCACACAATGTTATTTTATTCACCATTATTATTCACCATTATTATTCACCATTTTACTGTTATTTTAGTCAGCATTATTTTAACCATTTTATGCTTTACCGTTATATTTTTATCATTATTTTAAACTTAATTTAAGATAATATGGAAAATTATTTAAGATAACATCCCATATTATTTTAAATTTAGCTTCAAGAAGTGTTAAATTAAATTTAGAAAAACAAAAATCGCATTATTTTCAATATACACACAATTTCAAAAAAAAAATTTCTGAAACAATAAACGAAATTAAACATGTTTTTATTTACTACAAGTCTGCAAACATAAAAAAACTAAATTAAAATAAAAGTCAATAATAATAACAACCTGAACCTCCAAAAGTATGGACAATAATTTTGCTTTGGCTTTAAAGACTAAATTTTTTATCTTATTTAATTTTTTCATAAGTTTAAGTTAAGTTTAAAACCTAAAAATCAAGCTAAATTTTAGTATTTTATGGAATTTACACGTAAAAAAAAACTTGTTTGGAAAAGAACTGAAATTTGGCCAGTATTTAAACAATTACCATTCGAAAATTGGAAGGCTTTAACAAAAATAATAAAAATATATTATTAAATCCACAAAAAATTTAGCAACATTTTTTCAAGTTATTAAAGCCTTAATGAAATTTTTACCTCAATAGCATTAAATTAACTTCGAAAGGGTCATTTTTAAACCATAAACATATTGATACCTCAAATAGTATCTTGATCATTTTTTAAAACTTAAAATCGAGATCTAAAGATCTATACTATTACGATATATTATTGATCTATATATATATACAGAACAAGGCAACCCCCCCCCCCCCCACCCACCCCCCCCCCCCCCCCCCCCCCCCCCCCCCCCAAAGATTCAAGATTCAAGATTTTATTTTCTAGTAATACATTAAGAAAAACACAAACACAAATGTGATTGCAACCCAGTTGAGTTACAAAAACAAGAAGAAAAACACACAAAGTTGCAAGAAGACCTGGCTGATTTTGACTTACTAGAAAAAAATGACTAAAGGCTTTAGAAAATAAAGCTCTTTATTTAGTCATTATAATTTCCATGAGTTAATTCATCAAAGATTTTTTAAATTGGTATAGAGTTTTGGAACTAACTTGATCTTCATTTAGATAATTCCATTTACTTATAACTCTACTAAAAAAACTGTATTTTCTACAATTGACTCTTGAGTGCTGTTTTTTGAGTTTTTTTGAATGTCCTCTGGTTGAATTTGGGTTAAGAACAAAATATTTCTCAGGGTTTAAATTTACCAGTTGATTTAAGATTTTATATGTTTCAAACATATCCATCTTTTCTCTTCTTTTCTCTAAAGTTTCCAGATTAAGTGTACTTAGTCTATTTATGTATCCAGTATCTTTTAAGTTACAAGATTTAAAAACTCGTTTGGTAAAATAGCGTTGGACTTTTTCTATAATATATTTATCTTTAGTCATATATGGGTTCCAAACAACACTTGCGTACTCAACAGTAGGACGCACAAAACTTTTATAAGCAATAAGATAGTTTTTAATGGATTGGGATTTGAAACATCTAAAAATTAAGTTAACTGTTTTTAAAGCTTTGCTAGCTATTTTTTTACAGTGTGTTGAAAACTTTAAGTCACTAGTGATGAACACACCTAAGTCTTTTACCATATTAGTTTTAGGTAGCTTCTTATTATTTAAGTAATAATCCGTTTTGTGCACATTTTTACAAATATTTAAATGTAGTACTTCACATTTATTTTCAGATAGATTGAGCTGCCAATCTTGGGCCCATTGGGCAATTCTATTTAGATCATCTTGTAATTTAATTTGATTATCATTTGAGTCTGAAAAACTAGTATAAACCTTTGCATCATCTGCAAAAAGTCTAATTTCTGAATTTTGGACACAATTGACAATATCATTTACATAAACAAGAAAGAGAAACGGTCCCAAAACTGAACCCTGTGGTACTGAACTTGTAACTGGGTATGAAGGGGAAAAAGTATTGTTTATTACTATTTTCATTTCTCTATTAGTTAAAAAAGCTTCTATCCATTTTAGAAGCTTACCAGAAATACCATATTTATTTAATTTAAACAAAAGCTTTTGATGCGATACAGTATCAAAAGCTTTGCATCCAAGTAAACTACATCTGATTTTTTACCTTGAAAACCAAAGTCCAATCATTGTAGACATTTTCTTTCTTTTTTAACTCATTATTTAAAAAAATTTTTTTTTTTAAAAAATTTATTTTTTTTTTTTCATCAAATGCTTTTGTTTAAATTAAATAAATATGGAATTTCTGGTAAGCTTCTAAAATGGATAGAAGCTTTTTTAACTAATAGAGAAATGAAAATAGTAATAAACAATACTTTTTCCCCTTCATACCCAGTAAGTTCAGTACCACAGGGTTCAGTTTTGGGACCGTTTCTCTTTCTTGTTTATGTAAATGATATTGTCAATTGTGTCCAAAATTCAGAAATTAGACTTTTTGCAGATGATGCAAAGGTTTATACTAGTTTTTCAGACTCAAATGATAATCAAATTAAATTACAAGATGATCTAAATAGAATTGCCCAATGGGCCCAAGATTGGCAGCTCAATCTATCTGAAAATAAATGTGAAGTACTACATTTAAATATTTGTAAAAATTTGCACAAAACGGATTATTACTTAAATAATAAGAAGCTACCTAAAACTAATATGGTAAAAGACTTAGGTGTGTTCATCACTAGTGACTTAAAGTTTTCAACACACTGTAAAAAAATAGCTAGCAAAGCTTTAAAAACAGTTAACTTAATTTTTAGATGTTTCAAATCCCAATCCATTAAAAACTATCTTATTGCTTATAAAAGTTTTGTGCGTCCTACTGTTGAGTACGCAAGTGTTGTTTGGAACCCATATATGACTAAAGATAAATATATTATAGAAAAAGTCCAACGCTATTTTACCAAACGAGTTTTTAAATCTTGTAACTTAAAAGATACTGGATACATAAATAGACTAAGTACACTTAATCTGGAAACTTTAGAGAAAAGATGGATATGTTTGAAACATATAAAATCTTAAATCAACTGGTAAATTTAAACCCTGAGAAATATTTTGTTCTTAACCCAAATTCAACCAGAGGACATTCAAAAAAACTCAAAAAACAGCACTCAAGAGTCAATTGTAGAAAATACAGTTTTTTTAGTAGAGTTATAAGTAAATGGAATTATCTAAATGAAGATCAAGTTAGTTCCAAAACTCTATACCAATTTAAAAAATCTTTGATGAATTAACTCATGGAAATTATAATGACTAAATAAAGAGCTTTATTTTCTAAAGCCTTTAGTCATTTTTTTCTAGTAAGTCAAAATCAGCCAGGTCTTCTTGCAACTTTGTGTGTTTTTCTTCTTGTTTTTGTAACTCAACTGGGTTGCAATCACATTTGTGTTTGTGTTTTTCTTAATGTATTACTAGAAAATAAAATCTTGAATCTTAAAATCTTGAATGCTGACCAAAATAACAATAAAATGGTGGATAATAATAGTGAATAAAAATAACATTGTGTGGTGTTTTCAAAGCTGGAGGTATCCCTGTTAAAGAATTTTTTTTCTAAAAATAAATTATTAACTAAAATAAAAACTATGTAGCGA
>JASAMX010015912.1:0-10638 GCA_030248175.1 Microlaimidae sp. YZB2_3
CGCAAACCGGAGTGGCCATGCTGGCATAGCCGCTGTGGTTTCGTTTTTTAATGCCATGTCAGGAATCCTGAGAACAAGTCATACCATGGTAACCTAACCTTTCACTGAAACATTAATTCACTGGGTAAACCAAGCGACTAGGATAGTACCGGATAGTTTTAAAAAAGATCTTGTTTTTTTTGCATTTTGATAGTGTATTGTAAAAATTACATAACAAGATTTTAAAGCACACATACACCCATTGCCTGCATTTAAATCTTATTTTTAAAAGAACCATCAGCAAACCTTTAGGAATTAATTAACCAAAAAAAATTAACAGTATCAAGTTTGGAGGGAGCCCAAACCCTTACAAAAATATTTTATATTTTAATTTGTCATATTTAGCAAATTTCTTTAACCAAAAACTCAAATCTAATTACTTAAATAATCTTTCTGGATACGTAAAAATTTTATTACAATTACAAGGAAAACAATTTTTTTTGATATTCTAATTTATGCAGAAAACTGCAATTCGCGTGCTAAAATAGACACCCTGAAAAACAAACACAGCAGGCAAAAGGATAAAAATAATTTTAAAAAATCATATTGATTTGTTATTCTAAATTTTGAACGATATTTATGACACATTACAGAAACTATATTTAAAAAAATCTTTTAGAAGGTATTTTACATTTCCCTGGTATAAAACCATAAATGTATTTCTTTAGCGTTCTGAATTTCAGACAGGGAAGGTACAAAAGGAAAAACATGAAAAGTCAGTCCTTAACCTTCTTAAACCCACTCTCGCTTGAGCCCATATATAAGGAACAGCGTCGAATAGAGTGTGACTCTGAAATGCACGTTTCTGCAGCATCTATAAAGCCGGTCTGGGTGGTTAGAATTCGAAAAATCAATTTGAACAGTCCATATATATGATAGTATAACATAGTGTTGTAAAAAGTTACTTTTACTTTTACTTAAAGTAATAAAAGTAACGGATTTTGGATTACCTTTACTTTTACTTTTACTCGACTTTTGAAATTTCAATTACTTTTACTTTTACTCTTACTCGACTTTTGAAATTTCAAATACTTTTACTTTTACTCTTACTCAGACTTTCCTCTGCAAATACTTAAATTAATTTAAGTAAAATTTAAGTAATTTGAAAGGGTAAATTCCCCATGGGCTTTTTGTAAAGTAAATGGCAAGAGAACATTTTTTAAGCCACTAACACGCTAAAACCATTTATTTTGACTAAAAACTTATTAAAATGATAAATTATACATAAAATTAGCAAAAAAACTTTGGAACAGAGCTTTGGAGCTCCAAAAACCGGTGTTTTGCTCTGTTCAAAATTACTTTTATGATACTTTTACTCTTACTTTTACTTTAAAAAATAGGTCTTACTTTTACTTTTACTTTACTTAAATAAAATTTTGACCATTACTTTTACTTTTACTTTACTTAAATTAAAAAATTACAAATTACTTTTACTCTTACTTTACTTAAATTAAAATTTTTCAAATTACTTTTACTTTTACTTAAAATAATCCAAAATCAATACTTTTTACAACACTAGATAACAGTCTTGGAAATTGATATTTATCTTACCTTCGCTATCAAACGTTACGACATTATTTATGCCGTCCATCTGTTTTTATTTTTATGCATAATGATAGCGACTTGTTATATTTTTGTTTATCATATTCTTGTTTCCGCGCTAATGGTTTTTTGACAAAATGTTTTCATAATTTAGATTTAACTTATGGCTGAATTCGCAAAATATATATATATATTGTTTTTTTTTTGGAAATAGGTTTTTTGATATTACTTCAAAAGAAAAAAGAAATTTTCGAAAGTAATGCCTAAAAATTCGTGTTTTAACGTTTTTTATTAAATCCTATTGTATGTGTGTTTTTCTTATAATTAACAAAATTAACAGATCACGTAATGCACGTAACGTACTTAGTCACACAACGTTGTGTGTCGACTAGTGTTGTAAAAAGTATTGATTTTGGATTATTTTAAGTAAAAGTAAAAGTAATTTGAAAAATTTTAATTTAAGTAAAGTAAGAGTAAAAGTAATTTGTAATTTTTTAATTTAAGTAAAGTAAAAGTAAAAGTAATGGTCAAAATTTTATTTAAGTAAAGTAAAAGTAAAAGTAAGACCTATTTTTTAAAGTAAAAGTAAGAGTAAAAGTATAATAAAAGTAATTTTGAACGGAGCAAAACACCGGTTTTTGGAGCTCCAAAGCTCTGTTCCAAAGTTTTTTTGCTAATTTTATGTATAAATTATCATTTTAATAAGTTTTTAGTCAAAATAAATGGTTTTAGCGTGTTAGTGGCTTAAAAAATGTTCTCTTGGAATTTACTTTACAAAAAGCCCATGGGGGAATTTACCCTTTCAAATTACTTAAATTTTACTTAAATTAATTTAAGTATTTGCAGAGGAAAATCCGAGTAAAAGTAAAAGTATTTGAAATTTCAAAAGTCGAGTAAGAGTAAAAGTAAAAGTAATTGAAATTTCAAAAGTCGAGTAAAAGTAAAAGTAAAGGTAATCCAAAATCCGTTACTTTTATTACTTTAAGTAAAAGTAAAAGTAACTTTTTACAACACTAGTGTCGACTTCTGCCGCAATACTGCGAATAGTAATGATTTTCTGAAATAGTGTTATATTAATTTAGTAAACAAAAAAAAAACACGAAAACTTAATTTTCATGAAGTTGTTATTATTATATTCATTATCGACTGCATTATTTACTGCAGATCAGATTTTTAACCACAACCACGACTTAATTGAGATTAATGTACATTTTCTATAACTTTAATTTCGATTTGTTTGGTGGCATGTGTTGCGCGTACAGCATTTTAATTAAAAAACCTGGTAAAGTATTATATATCAGAAATTGCTAAAAATTATTTCAATCTTTTTCGTTATAGCTTTTTCGAAATTTAAATACATGTATTTGACATGTAATCGGTAAATAATTAAACGTATTACTGTTAATAAATTAAGTCTTAATTTATAAACTATTTACTTTTTTTAACAGCAAAATAATACAGTAACAAAACAAGATAACAAAAATATATCTTGATATATATGACTTTTAAAACCAATACAATAAAATTTAGAAATCTTAATTAAAGTTATTTTAAAAAATATTATTTATGCCAAACCGAAATCATTATGTCGACAAATACATTACTATGTAGTATATGACGGCCTAAATGTATAGTGAAAAATATGAATTTAAAATAAATGAAAAATGCTGTTAGTAGATTTATGAAGGTGTCTATTTATAACTTATTTCTTTTCTTCTATGTTTCGTGTGAAATAATCTACAACGCCCGTCAGCCAAGAACTACTATAAACCTTGCATATATAAAAAGCAGGTTTGCCTTGCTTTTTTACGTACACAGTGATTTAAATAACTAAAATAAATTTAAATAACTAAAATAAAGAGTTTTTTCATAAAAAATCAATATAAATAGTTTTAGGATGGTTTTAGGCCCTTTATTTATACTTTTGACGTTTTTTTGTTAAGAGAAAATGTAAAATTAAAAAAATCCTCGACGGGCGCTGGAAATAAGGACCACTCTATTTCATGGACAAGCCCCAGCGCCCGTCGAGAGAAATTAAATTTAAAAATTTCATATAAAATGTACCTATTGAATATAAACAAAACAAAATAACATCAACTTGTAAAAATGGTCACAAAGATTGACTCTAAGCATGAATTAGAGCTTTACGACTTAAATCAATAAGAATTTACCGACGGGCGCCAGCTTAATGGGTAAAATTATTGTTTACATGGGTTTTAATAAATATGTCAAAATAACAAAAATAATAAAAACTTTAGTATCAAAAACTTAAGTCGCAAAAATGTTATATTAGTTAAATTTTTTCATTAATATCAGTTAGGAAACGAAAAATTTGGAAAGTTTAAAATATGTGCACAATGTACAATCTAGTTACTCGACGGGCGCTATCGACGGGCGCTATCTCTCTCGACGGGCGCTAACATCACCGCGGTCACACCTACTACACCGACCGACCTAAGCAACCTAAGCAAAACCTCAAAATCAAACAAAACATTAAATTTAGCTTGATTTTAAGGTTTTGCTTAGGTTGCTTAGGAAAATTTTTAGTAACAAGAGGACTTTCACCCCTCGGTCGGTCCGTCGGTGTAGTAGGTGTAGTAGGTGTGGTAGGTGTCTTTTAGTGCTTGCCTTTTTTACGACAAACACTAAATTCCACCGACTCTGACTCCGACTCCGACTCCGCCTCAAATTTCTGCAAATTTTATAATGATGTGCAGCTTAGGCGGAATCATTACAAATTCGAGCAAAATGAACAAATTTTAATGCTTTTTTAGTCAAGTTAGCTTTTTTTAAGTGTAAATTTTTAGAAATTGACAATTTTTAACTAAATTATATTATAAAAAGCATTAAATTAAGTTTAAAACCATAAAATTAGTAAATTTAAAATGAAATATAATTAATTAATCTCGAAAAACTGATAAACTTCTAATTATTATTCTAGTGCAAGAACATGGTTTAGATTGTTTTGTTTAATTAAAGATTTTTCATGTGATTTTACAATTTAGGGTTTGGTTCAGGTTAATGATTTGGGTGTTTTAATTAAAACGTTAGTTCTAACAAATATCAAAGATGTTTTTATGTTACAAAATTTTACAAGAAAAAATTAAGACAATAAACTTTATTTTTCCTAAGCCTAAGCGAAACCTAAAAATTAAGATAAAATCCTAAAAACTTAAAAGATTCCTAAATGCCAAATTATTTATTACTGCTTAAAAAAGATAATATTTATTTTGGAATATATTATGCAAAAAAATCTTTCCAGACACCAAAAAAAATTTTAAATTTAAATTTAAAAATATTGCTGAAAGGTGTTAAAAACTTCTGAATTTCAAAATCTTATTATTTTTCATTTTTATTGCACGAAAAAGGCATAATTAATTGAACAATGACAAAGCTCGCATAATGTTAAAAACTACGGTAAGTTACAGTAGATTTTGGACGGAGTCGGAGTCGGTGGAATTTAGTGTTTGCCTTTTTGGCAAGCACTAAAAGATACGGTTCCGAGCAATCTCCCAACAAAAAGGGTGAATCTCCCAACTGTGGAATCTCCCAACAGTTTGTGGAAAGTCCCAACAGAATCAAAAAATACGTTTGCAACAAACACCATTTTATTTTTTAGTCAATTAACACTATAATTAATAAAAATATAGCATTAAATTCTTTATTCAAAAAACTGAGTACCTAAGCCTAAGCAAAACCTAAAAATCAAGCAAAATTGTATTATGGTAAATTTGTATTTAATGATGCTTTTTAAACTGGAGAGTAAAAACTTTATTTTTTTTCATAAGCCTAAGCAAAACCCAAAAATCAAAAAAAAATTCTCATTGGGGTGGAAACTTGCATTTTTGAAAGTACGTTTACAAAATCGCATAATTCCATTTATCATTCATTTAATGCATTTATTTATTTTCGGTTGTTTAAAATTATCGTGTTTAACACCGGTTTTGCAAACGTATTTCTAATATTTGAACTGTTGGGAGATTCAACGATTAGTTGGGACTTTCCACGTTGGGACTTTCCTCAGTTGGGACTTTGCCCGATACCAAAGATACCTACTACACCTAGACCTACTACACCTATTGGATCCCGGAAATTTCGTCTTCTACATCTCGTCTTTCAACATCTCGTCTTCTACATCTAGTCTTCGGAAAACTCGTCTTTTAAACATCTCGTCTTCGGAAAACTCGTCTTTTGGATGCGATTTTGTAAACGCACTTTTCAAAAGACAAGTTTCTCCTATTTTTTTGACTAAAACAATGCATTGAAATTTTTTTATCTAAGCCTAAGCAAAAGCCAAAAATCAAGCAAAATTTTTATCATGATAAACTTTTATTAAATGATTTATTCAAAAAACTGAGAACCTAAGCCTAAGCAAAACCTAAAAATCAAACAAAACTTTATCATGGTAAATTTGTATTTAATGATGCTTTTTAAAATGAAGAGTAAAAACCTTATTTTTTTCCTAAGCCTAAGAAAAACCCAAAAATCAAAGATTATTTTATCATTGGGGTCGAAACTCGCATTTTTGAAAGTACGTTTACAAAATCGCATCCAAAAGACGAGTTTTCCGAAGACGAGATGTTTAAAAGACGAGTTTTCCGAAGACGAGATGTAGAAGACGAGATGTTGAAAGACGAGATGTAGAAGACGAAATTTCCGGACACCACACCTACTACACCGACGGACTTAAGCAACCTAAGCAAAACCTCAAAATCAAACAAAACATTAAATTTAGCTTGATTTTAAGGTTTTGCTTAGGTTGCTTAGGGAAATTTTTAGTAACAAGTGAGAAATTTTTAGTTTTAATTCCGTCGGTGTAGTAGGTGTAGTAGATGTAGTAGGTGTCTTTTGGTGCTTGCCGCCTTTTTTACGTACACGTGACTGAAAATATACAAGCTCGAAATTCGTGCGCGGAAATTCGTGCGCACGAATTTGTGCACTAACTTTATATACGTGTCTTTCACCCCCCCCCCTGCATGGGCATGATCCATGTTGGTCCATGGGAAATACCGGTAACGGGACTTTAGAGCCGGAGCGAGGGAACTTTAGAGCCGAGGGTCTTTAGAGCCGCAGTGTGGGACTTTAGAGCCGTATTGGAGGGACTTTGGAGCCGTAACGTAACTTTTGTGTTCAGAAAATTCATAAAAAATTAAGGGACTTTAGAGCCGAACAAATTTTGGCAAAGTTGATTAAATTACGTCATTTTCATACAATATATCACTGAAATTAGCCAAATTTTAAGTTGTAAAAGTTTTTAAAGCTTTCTACAATACTTTTAAAATCTTTTGGTGTCCGGAAAGAATATTTTCGGCATAATATCCTCCGAAATAAATATTTTTTTTATTTAAGCAGCAAACTAAAGGAATTTTAATAGTTTTAAGCTTTTTTAGATTTTTATCTTGATTTGTAGGTTTCGTTTAGGCTTAGGAAAAATAATGGTTCTTTGTCTTAAATTTTTATTGCAACACTTTCTAAAATAAAACATCTTTAATACTTATCATAACAAATGTTTCAATTAAAAAACCAAAAACCGTTAATCTTAACCCTTAACCATGCCCTATATTCACATGAAAAATCTTTTATCAAACAAATTAAAGCACGAATCTAAACCATGTTTTTGCTCAACATTAGAAGTTTATCAATAATTGGAAGTTAATAAGTTTCTTTTCCCACCAAATCCTTATACATTGTCATCTTTTGTATATACAATAGAAAACTCGAAGCATATTTATCCCGCATAATGATTACCTCATTGCATAATTAGCTCTATTTGTATGTAAATGTTTTAATATTACTTGTATGTTGTTTTAATATTGTTTTCAAACGCATTTTTCATTTCGGCTCTAAAGTCCCGGCTGCGGCTCTAAAGTCCCCAGGTCCGGCTCTAAAGTTCCGGCTCTAAAGTCCCTCGGCTCTAAAGTCCCCAAACCGAATTACCGTTAGCCAAAAAAGGCAGACCACCAACACCGATCCCCTTTGCTGCAAATTATTATTTCTAAGCCTAAGGCCGGAATTCACAAAGCGGGGTATACACGGTGTATACACCGTGTATGTGTATCCGGTGTATACACCGTGTAAACTACGATATATTTGGATGTTTACGCGGTGTTAGTTATTCCGGATAAGTTAACACCGTGCTAGCTCCCAAAGGTATGATTCCCATACGCGTCCCAAAAGTCGTATTGACCGACCCTTATGTAAAATACACTTATAAAACATCTTCATACCCTAAATTGGACCCGTAGACTCGATTTTTGTGGTTATTTTTGAGATTTGAGCTTTTGATTAGAAGTTGTAATCCGATTTATACTCAAAAATTTCCTTTTTTCTAGTAAGTCAAAATCAACCAGGTCTTCTTGCAACTTTGTGTGTTTTTCTTCTTGTTTTTGTAACTCAACTGGGTTGCAATCACATTTGTGTTTGTGTTTTTCTTAATGTATTACTAGAAAATAAAATCTTGAATCTTGAATCTTGAATATTTTGGCATGTACAATTTATGGTATTAAGAAATTTTTTTATTAAGCCTTTAATCAAATTAATATTATTTTTTTCGTATTACCAAGTGTTTGGCAGTTACAAATATATTTTTATTTTTTTCATGGTAACAACAAATTTTTTAAATTAACCGTTCAAATACCCATAAAATTTTAGTTGTGAAAAAATTAACATTTTTGAAAATTTATTTTAAAGAGCATTATTATTTATTATAAAATTTTAGTTGTGAAAAAATTCACATTTTTAAAAATTTATTTTAAAGAGCATTATTATTTCTAAATCATTTGTTTTGACTAATTAGTTATATTTCAATATAATACAATCTGTTTGCGCTTATTAAAATCATTAAATAATTAGTTAATTATGGTTTCTAAATACACCTTAAAAGGGATCTTTTGTCCATGGTTTCAATTTGGTTGACTATAAATTTCCCGCGCATTTGAATAAAAAAATACCAGGCAATGCATTTAAAATTGTATTAAAATTCAGATTGTAAATAAATTATAATAAATTCACTCTTAAATGCTTTACTTGCTTATATTATGCAGAGGCCATTTTGTAGTCAAAAATTATTCCGAATTATATTTATAATCATTTAAAATCTATAAATTTATATGCATTTTAATTTATTGAAAATTAACTCTCGATTTGTTAAAAGTTCGACTGCTGCGAATTTAGCTCACACACTACCTTTGAATTCATCTATAATCCACAATAAAAGCAACAAACAGACAATCCAGAACAAAAAACTTAAGCGAACAATGAATTGTTTGCATGAATTATTTTAAAACTATGATAAAGATTTTTTTAATTTGATCGTTAAACAGTTTTAAAGTAGTTTTAAAATTACATTTTAATAGCCGACAATATTACGTACAGATAGAATCAATATTGCATCAACACAATCAATAAGTCGTGTTGCCATGAATACAAATTTTTCATTACACCGAGTAACAAAACTAAAAAATACCATATAAATTTTTTCCTATTTCTAAATTTGTTAAGTTTTTAGCTATAATTTATTTATTAAGTATTTATTTCAAACTTATCAAAAAGCATTATTTTAATACCAGTTGTTCTTTAAAGCAGACCGGTGTCGTGAAAAAAATTGAATTAAAATACAAACAGCCGGTCGGTCGTACGAAAAATACAATGCGTTATGAAATTTACTTTTTACGAACACAAAAATTACTTATTAAGTTTTAAACCTTATAAAGTAGTTCAAAATAAAAAAAAATATTTGAAACTTTAAGCCTACTTTTCTTCTTCTTTTTTACTATTTATTTACTTGTCGAAAACTATTAAAAAAATGTTCAAAACATGATATTAATAAAATTAATTTGTTTTTTACCATACTAAAACTTTGAAAAACAAAATGTTTTTTTGATTCCAATAATATTAATATTGATTCCCTATGACAAAATAGAAACCTACTTTTTTCCGCCCGGGTAATATTTTACCAATCTATATGTTTTACTTCTAATTCATTAAAATTCCCAAAAACGTAAGTATCAGTTAATAAGATTCAATTTTTTACATTTTATTTTATATGCTACTATTAAAACATTTTTATTTTTTAAATAACAGCATATCAGTGATATTCCTTGTTTCACACCTCTTTTCTATTGTCTTAAAGGGTTATGGTAATTGTGACAAAAATACCCATGTCAAAAAAACCCGGAAGATTTTATTTTTTTAATATTGAACAAAATACCTAAATAAGTACATAAACATAAAGCATTTGATTTGTGGATGACAAAAATATGTTTATTTTCTGTAGAACTTGCGTATTTCTCGAGATATTGGCATTTTTAGACGGTCCGTCAGTCCGGCTTTTACCCTATTGATTTCCATCAGTCCGTCCGGGTGGTCCGGTTTTTACCCCTACCCATAGGTGGGCAGGGGGGGTTGGGGGGGTTTTACCCCCCCCCCCAAAATTTCGGATTTTGCTGACACCCCCTTAAATTTCGGTTAGTCGGGGACACCCCCCCCCGAATTCGCCTCCCAAAAAAAAATTTTTTAAGTGTTATAAAAGGACAAAAAAATTTTGCCGCGCCTTGCGCGCGGAGGAGATATTTTGTCCTTATTTCCATTCGTACCTTTTATTACCTTTTTAAGATCCCCCGCTACGTGGCCAGTTTAAATTTCCCCGCTACGCGGGCAGTTTAAATTGGCAATTTGTCTTAGTTTTAGATTGCCAATGGGATTGTCCATTCAGTAAGTTAAGGCATAAGTGTTTAATAAAACTACTATAAATTTATATCCTTTTTTTAACGTTTTGAACACATGTGTCTAAATGTATAGTATAGCTATAAAAACCTAATTTTGTAATTAGTATAATTTCAGAATCAAAATTTACGTGTATTTTAGCGCCTCAAATTATAAATTTTCTCCTAATATTCCCCGAACCCCTGACTGACTGATTTTTCAAAAAATCACAAAAAATTATGTAAAAATTAGGTAAAAAAACAAAAGTAAAATGTTATGTTCACACGATGCGCCAAGAACGGAGTTTAACAACTTAGTCTGTATTTTTAAAAAATTTTCGCCTCCGGCGGCTGA
>JASAMX010015913.1:0-86006 GCA_030248175.1 Microlaimidae sp. YZB2_3
CAGGCCGGACCGCTCTCGAGCTTTGGGGGGGGGGGGGGGGTAGGGGGGCCCCTAGAGTGTTTTTAGGGGGGGTCCAAAATTTTGGCTCTAGGGGGGTAGACCCCTCTGTTCCCTCCACCCCAAAAAAAAACACCTATGGTCTCCCGAATTTCGGAGGGTTATACCCGACCCCCGAAATTTGGGGGGTGTGTTCCAAAAAATTTTTGGGGTATACCTCAAATACCCCATTTTTAGCGTTTTTAGTACTGGGACCCCCTAATTATTAGGGGGTCTCTGGGGTACCCCCAAATTTCAAGGGGGTGTCGGCTATAGTTAGGATTTTTTTTTGGGGGGGGGTAAAAATAACTCCCGCTCAACCCTCCCCCTGCCCACCTATGGGTGTCACTGTCATAGGCACAGCCGCTTGGAAGGACCGTGCATAAGTCTGTCTGATTATTTAGGTATTTTGTATTTCGTAGAAATAGCTTGTGGGTTTTATTAGCCTTATTTATTGATTGGTAAAGCAAGTTGGCTTGCACACATGTTTGTCATTCTCATAAAGCATCGTAAATTTACAATTCACGGAGGAGTTAATTTGGCCCCTTGTTGCCTGATTATAACATCTGAAAATTCTTTTCTTATTTGGTTGGGCATATATATAATATATATATATATATATATATATATATATACATATATATATATATATATATATATATACATAGATGAACACGGTCAAAAAGCTAGGGGGGGTGTTTACCCCGGGTAAATGACTTTTCAAAATCTAGGAGGGGGTCCTATGGGGGTCGAACCCCCCTAGCTTTTAAGGGGGGGGGTCGACCCGGGGTGCGAAATTTTAAAATTTAAAGGGGGGTCAGGTGGGGTCCGGTGTCCAAAACAAAACCGTTTTAAACCATAATAACTTTAATAATAGTTCTTTTTATGGGATAATACCACATTTATTGAATAAAATGCGATATTTAGGTATAAAAAGGGTGTAAAAGCATGAATATGTGATGAAAATTCACGTTTTTGTAAGAAAATTTAGTATAAAAAAGTACCTAAAAATTTCCCGAGGGGGGAGGGGGGGTCAGATTTTAAATTCTAGAGGAGGGTCAGGGGTAAAAAATTTGGAAATTCGGGGGGAGCGGGGGGCCCCCAAAACTGTAGTGAAGGGGGGGGCCCCAAAATTTTTCGGCTCGGGGGGGGGTGGACCCCACCCTGTCCCCCCCCTTTCTCATCTATTGACACAATGAGTCTGACCCTGACGTAAATCTACTCGTGCCTTAGCAAAACTGTTAGGTAAAAAAACGTTAGTTTTCAAATCCTAAAACAAATATTGTTTAGTACGATTTTTTCATCCAGGCATATGGTCTTGCGATTTATTACCCAATCTTTCAAAGAGACAGACTTTTATTGGATAAAGCCCTTAAATCAGGCCTGCAAACATAGGTGAGAAAGGGGGAGCAGGGTGGGGTCCACGCGTCCACCCCCTGGCTTCGAAATTTTGGGACCCCCTCTAGACGAAAATCTAGGGGGGCCCCTCCATAGGTGTTTTTGGTCGGGTCCGCTAGAGGGGTTCACCCCCGGGTGGAAGGCCAAAATTTTTTAGGGGGGATCCAGTGGGGTCCGGTCCGGACCCCCCTGGCTTTTTAGGAGGAATCGACCCCGGGTGCGAGATTTTAATTTTAGGGGGTGGGGTCAAGGGGGGTCCCAATTATTTAGCAAAATTTTTTAACTCAATAATTTAAGTGTTTTTAGGTCTAATATGGAATTTTATGTATTAAAACAGCCTATTTAGGCCGAAAAAGTACACTTTTTATAACTAATATCCGTGGTTTTTACAGTAAATAAAAAATTATACTTCCAAATTGGTTGGGAGGTGGGAGGGAGGGGGTCGGGTCAGCCTCGCTAGGGGGGTCAGGCCGGACCGCTTGAGCTTCGGTGGGAGGGAGGGGGGCCCCTGGTTTTTTTTCAGGGGGGGTCCAAAGTTTTGGCACTAGGGGGGGGGGGGGGTGCACCCCTCTGTCCCCCCCCCCCAAAAAAACACCTATGGGCCCCTCCCCAAAAATTTTCGAATTTTTTACCCCTGACCCCCTCCAGAATTCGAAATCTGACCCCCCTCCCCCTCGGGAAAATTTAAGGTACTTTTTTATACTAAATTTTCTTCCAAAAACGTGAATTTTTAACACAAATTCATGTTTTTACACCCTTTTTATAGCTAAATATCGCTTTTTATTCAATAAAATGTAGTATAATCTTATAAAACAACTATTATTAAACATTTAATGGTTTAAAAGTATTTTGTTTCGGAAATTAGACCCCACCTGACCCCCTCTAGGTTTTAAAATCTTCCACCCCGGCTCGACACCCCCTAGAAAGCTAGGGGCGTTCGACCCTTCCTAGGACCCCCCTCCTAGATTTTGAAATGTCATTTACCCGGGGTAAACACCCCCCCTAGCTTTTTGACCGTGTCCGGACCATGGTCCGGACCCCCCTGGACGCCCCCCTTAAAAATTTTGGCCTTCCACCCGGGGGTGGACCCCCCTAGCGGACCCGACCAAAAACACCTATGGTCACAATTACCAATACTTTATGAGGATTTTAACTCATTTTGTCATGGTGACTTTACAAATACCAGTTTCAGTCGGTCTGTTTTTTTTTAGGTGAGCAGCGCGGAACTGGTGCAGGAAATACACCAAGTACTCCTAGACAGAGAGGACACCTGCCACCGCAGTTGCTTTTGCCTCCAGTTGGACGGGCAACCATTGGACAACTTCACAGAGTTAAAAAATGTGGACGGGATCAAGGATCGCGCTCAGCTTAAAGTCGTCGAAGGTAGGTACTCTAGCTAGAGCACGGAAACAGCCTTTCTATTCTTTGGGAGTAGTATATTAAAAAAAATTTAAAATTTTTAGTGAACATAAATAAAAAACAGTCTAACAAAATCTTTATTGTAATTATTACATTAGCTTATTGTTGCAACGTGTCGGCTATGTCGAATCACCATCATTAGGCAATACTAAAACAAAACAGTAAAAGCGGTTAAAACAAAATATGTTTTAGTGAGGCTATTTCGTCAACGAAAGGGAAGATTTAAACGATAATTAACTAAGACTAAAATAACTATAAACAACTTAAAAACTTGATTTATAAATTTTTTGTATAATTTATATTTGTCTTGACTTGTCTGTTGGTGAGACTATGTATGCACTCTTAAAATTGTTTCCAGTCCAAGTCTTGTTTGTTGTACCGTACAACCAAGGGCGTAGCCAGGATTTCGGAAAGAGGGGGGGATGGTACTCCATACAAATTTTTCGAAAGGGGGGGGGGGTTGTACTCCAAATTTTCAAAATACCGTAAAAAACATTAAAAAAGGGTAAAATTTTTTGCGCTTCGCGCTAGGTGATTCTTTTTTGTTGTTATTTGCATTGTTTTTTTAAGTTACACTTGAAAATTTCCGGTTTAAAAAGGTATCACATTAAAAATCGTGCGATAGCACAAAAAAATTTTCTAAAATTGTCTTAGAAATTCATTAAAAACATCACTTAAATGTTGTAAAAAGGTATATAAATGTCGAGCGCTGAGCGGAGCGAAGCGCGAGGAAATTTTTTAAAATGGTTCTCTTCGGACCCCCAAATTTTTACCTCCGCCAACCCAAAACAGGGGAGGTTGCCACCCCTACAACCCCCCCCTGGCTACGCCCTTGCGTACACAACCGTCGTCTCGTCGTGTTTGTACACTGAAGGTAAAATAAACATTGCTTAGATTTTTTTCTTTTAGTGTATTTTGCTGTCAGCGTTTTTACATAACAAAAATAAAAAACCTGGAAAGTTGAAAAGAAAAAAGTGTGGGAAATGTCTGTATGTTTTATTATTAAAAAACAAATCGAAAAAAACTTAAGATTTGAAAATTAAATTGTTTAGAAAATACGAAAAATTCGAAGAGGGCGCGGGACTAATAGTTCAGCTATGTCCAAGCCTTAAATTTTTGAGGTTCTCCTGTTTTTAAATTGTGAAAATGAGAGACCCTTCCTCACATTATGTGATGGCAAATTTTTATTTGGTAACAAAAACACGTTGTTATTGGTAGTTTGCGCATCAGACTAAATATAAACTTTTCTTTACGCTTTTCAGTCAATACGTAATGTGTACATTTTATAAGTTGTTGTCTCTAATCTGCAATCTTTATATGCCGCATTAAATAGTACTATGATATACTGTTGTGTAATTTTTAAATCTACCGTTTTTTATGTGAAGCGTTGATTAAAACAGAATGCAACTATCATTTAGGTTTATGAAAAGCGTTACTTAACACACTTTGATTCCGATTTTTATTTTAAATTTAAAATGTTGTTAGAATATTTTCTACTTTATAGCAAAAAAATTAACTAATCTTAAATAATACAATAAAGGAAAAATTATTGCATCGTTTAATTTTTACAAAAAATGTATTGTACAGAAGCGCAGTAAATCAGGCGATAAATGTACGCCACACGAAGCGTTGATAAAGTTCTGCAAATTCCAAGTTTTGCGTTTGAACTGCAAGCGGTGGTTTGCGATAACTATTGTCCACAATGTCCTCCTTGGCAAGGAGTCAATTTTGCTGTTGAGCTAATAAACAATAAGCTAGAAGTCAATGACGGAACGAAATTTCGCGGTACTTAAATATCATTATAAATTGTTTGTGTTGTTTTGTGGTGGCCTATAACTTGCCATTGCGAACAAAGGATAGGTATTAATCCCCAAAATTCAAAAATGACTATTTTAAGCTTCTCCATTGAGTTCAGTGAGAAAGTTGAATCAATAGGTTTACTAACCGCCTTGCCCCTTTCCAGAAATATTTTAGAGAATAAAAAAACATATTAACAGAATCGAAATGCATTCTTATCTAACTTTCATCAAAATGAAATGCTAAAATCTACAAAGGTTATTAATAATAATAATGAGTACTAAGTGTCAGTTGGTGTTGACCTTTGAAATTTTAAAACCTTTCGTCCCTGACAAATTTTGGGGGAAGGGGGCCCCTCCCTTCCCCCAAATTTCCGAATTTTTTACCCCTGGCCCTCCTCTAGAATTTGAAATCTGACCCCACCTCCCCCCTCGGGAAAATTTTAGGTACTTTTTTATACTAAATTTTCATCCAAAAACGTGAATTTTTAACACATTTTCATGTTGTTACACCCTTTTTACACCAGAATATCGGTTTTTATTCAATAAAATATAGTATTATTCTAAAAAAGAACAATTATTAAAGTTATTATGGTTTAAAACTGTTTTGCTTTGGACACAGGACCCCACCTGACCCTCTCTAGATTTCAAAATTCCGCACCCCAGGACGACTCCCCCCTAAAAAGCTAGCGGGGGTCCGGACCCCTCTGGGACCCCCTCCTAAAATTCAAAATTCGATTTACCCCGGGTAACCACCATAGGTGAGAAAGGGGGGGCAGGGTGGGTTCCACCCCCCCTAGCCTCGAAATTTTGGGACCCGCCTAGACAAAAATCTAGGCCCCCTCCCCCCAAAAATACCGAATTTTTTACCCCTGACCTGACCCCCTCTAGAATTTGAAATCTGACCCCCCCCCTTCGGAAAAATTTAGGTACTTTTTTATACTAAATTTTCTTCCAAAAACGATTTTTTAACACATCTTCATGTTTTTACACCAGAATATAGCTTTTTATTCAATAAAATGTGGTATTATCCTATAAAAGGAACAATTATTAAAGTTATTATGGTTTAAAACTGTTTTGCTTTGGACACCGGACCCCACCTGACCCACCTCTAGATTTTAAAATTTCGCACCCTGGGTCGACCCTCCCTCTAAAAAGCTAGGGGGGGGGGTCCGGACCCTTCTGGGACTCCACTCCTAGAATTCAAAATTCGATTTACCCCGGGTAACCACCATACATGGGCAAGTTGGTCCGGAGTGGGGGGGTTAAACCCTAAATTAGGGGGGGGGGTTAAAATCCGAGAAACACAAAATACTCATATCGTTTTTTCTGGAGTGCATTTTACCCATATTGTTTTTAAATTTTAAAAAAAATATGTAAAAAACGCTAATTTTAGGTCAAAAAGCCCTTTTTATTTCATTTTTGAGCTTATTACTGTTTAAAACATTCATTTTGAACTCAAACTTAAGTTTGAAGACAGTTAGAAGTCATTTTAAAGACATTTTTTTCTTCATTTTGCCAAAGTTGGGGGGGGGGTTAACTTCCCCCCCCACTTCTGTGTGGAAGGGGGTTAAATCCCCTTCTCAGAATTTGGGGGGGTTAACCACTCCCCCCTAGCTTCCCGGACCGTTCTCACCTATGCTGTAGACCACCACTCAAAACAACCTGTAGTGATCGCATCGCAATCGGTCATCATCTTTTTCGACAATTCTATCTGAATTAAAATTATTGTTTTAGGTTAAAATTTTCGGTCACTGCCACGCCACTGTTTTTTTTTTAATTAAAAAAAAGTTAGGGTTTCAGTCCGAATTTAGTTGTGAGCTGCTATATTCATTTGATTTTTCGTGCTCGTACATTTATATTTTTATTTCTTTGAACTGCAATAATAAAATGAAATAAAAGAAAGTACTAAAATGTATCAAATATAAATCTAATATTGAATTAACATAGTTTGCAATAAATAATTTGCATTTGTATTCATTACAGAGCCGTACAGCTGCAGAGAGGCCAGGATACACCTTCGTCACGTGAGGGATCTGCTTCGCTCATTGGATAACGCGGACGCGTACAACGGGGTGGAGTGCTCCTCGCTCAGCTTTCTCAGCACGATTACGAACGGAAATGGTACGGGTAATTTAACCGGTATTGAACGAAACAAATATGTGTTCGGATATGTTAATTCCTAAATGGCGGGTGGTGTTTTACCACTTAAAACTTCGTAATGTGGAATGTGCTTCTTCCAAAAAAATCGTTAAACATATTAAGACGTTTAACATTTTTCAAAGAAACTTATACATGTTTTGATATTTTCTGAAACTATTGAAATACTTACATGAGCTGATTATTTATAGAACAAACCTAATTTACTGGATAAAAATAAAAATAAAATATAAAATTATAAAACAAACAAGGCATAGAAGATAAATGTAGTGCAAAACGTATATGCAATAATGATAAGACAATTACAATTTTTAACTGAACACTACTATAAAACTAACATAAAATAAAACTATTACATAATATACCTAGTTTAAGACGCCTCCGTGCTGCCCTCTTCAGTTAAATACAGTGGCGTGCCCAGGATTTTATTTCGGGGGGGGGCGGTCGGGGGGATAAATACCAACCCTGAAGGAGCGTCTGGGGGCAAGAGCCCCCAGCGGGGTCAAGGGGCAGAGCCCTTTGTCAGGGGGGTCCGGGGGGCAGAATGCCCCCCGAAGGAGAAAATTTTGAATTTAAGGCGCTAAAATACAATAGAAATTTTAATTCCAGATGATACTTATTGCAAATTTTAAGGTTTTTTTATACCTATACATTTAAAACATGTGTTTAAACGTTAATAAAAGGATATTAGGGGTTATATTAGTTTTATTAAACATGTATGCCTTAACTACTGAACAACAACAACTACTGAAATCGAAAAACTAAGATAAATTGCAAATTTAAACTACCCGCCTAGCGGGAAAATTTTGGTTTTTTGACTATTAATATGCTTTTGGAAGGCATTAGGAAAGTTTCTGTATTAATATTAAAGAAAAAAAATTTTCTCTCCCAAAATTTAAAAAATGTAAGGGTCCCCCCTTACAAAAAAATCCAGCTTCGCCGGATTTTGGGGGGGGGGGGGGGGCGACCGCCCCCCCCCGTCCCCCCCCCCCTGGGCACGCCACTGGTTAAATACACGGATTCTCACTCAGTTACCTAACAACTTTTTGCATAAAAATATATACACAAATACATATTATGTAACAAAAAATTTTTTAATTAGTAAACCAATAAAAACCTTATACATTAACAAGCTTTACACCAATTTATGTAATTTAACACTATGGTAAACATTTTAAATTATAAAAAAGAGACATTCTGGATTACACCAGATGCAGTTACATACTGCAATCAAAAACATACTGAATTTAACCAGGTGCAGCACGACTGCGCAAGCAAAAACATCCTGGGGTTAACCAGGTGCATTGCTATATTGTTAAAATTAAATTATGCTGTTATTTAACAACACCGTTACGTTTTGGTTAAGCTTTAATTTTTTTTACTTGACTTGTTCCAGGTATATTCACCCCCTTCAGTTGTTGAAATTGAGATGTTAAGTTTTTCAAGACACACTTATAAAAATGAATAAAGCTAATAAGTTGTTTAAAAAACAGTAGACAAAACGTTAATTTTGAAAAATTTAAGTTTACGGTAATGGTAACTTTTCTCTTTTTTTTTGAAGTGTGTATTAAATCTTTATCATCTAATTTTTATTAGATTAGGTGATAAAGTAATGAGGATAGCGATTACAGATCCAAGTCCTGACTCCTGTGTCCTCCATTATTCAGTCAAACAGCATTATAAACAGCAGAATGGTTTTAGTCAAAAACAGGATTTATGTGGTTTATCTCTGGGCGTCACAGTTTAGTAGATTATTTAGATAAAATAAGAAGTCTAAACTGTTTTTAGACAGAAAACAAGGAAGTCACAGATAGATTAGGGTAACTGACTTAACTTCAGCCACCTTTTTTTATTTTTATTTTTTGGATAAGTTTTTTCTGGTTTTTCCATCCAACCCAAAATTTGGTTTAAAAATCAAACGATAGCTATTTTTGTTATTCCAGTGCAAAATTTTAAAATTTCCGTTACACTTTAATATCAGTGGAGGTTTAAAGTTTTTTATAGTGGCCGAAATTAAAGCGCGAGCCATTAACCTCGGCCACCTAGAAAAAACTGGCTATAACTATTGCCAAACTGAACAATAAAAATTTTTAAAGGTTGCAAATTTATCCTTAGGTATTGTTCTTGGTACATCTAACTTAATTTTTCCCGTTTGCAAACTTTGATAGTTATTAGCAAAACTTTAGATAATTATGTCAAAACCTTAAAAAAACAAGTTTTAATAACTTTGATTTTTTGTTGAATTTTTATTTTTGGCTTAAAAAACGTCAAAAAAAGTCAAACGAGCAAAAAAATTTTATAAATACGGTAGTACGATGATATTCAAAAACAGTAAAAACGGCAGGTTCTTTAACCTAAATTTTAAGGTGGCTGAAATTAACGGAATCTTAAAATGCGCAGTTAGTTAAACGCGTTGTAAAGTGATTTTGAAGAAAATATGAAAACATAAAAATTAACAACTTTGAGCCTTAAATAGAAGATATTTAAGGTTATATTGTGCTTCCTTCTAAATTTGATGCAGTTTAAACACAAAGCAAAAATTAAGAAAATCACAAAAAATTCACTTTTTGTATGAAAATGTTGATAATGTATTGCAACCCCCCATTTCTGGGGGGCTGCCGCCTCCCAGACCCCCCTCAGGGTTAGTACGTGCCCCCCCCCCAGACCGCCCTACCCCGAAATAAAATCCTGGGCACGCCACTGCCCTGACCCCTCTCTAGAATTTGAAATCTGATCCCCCCTCCCCCGTTGGGAAAATTTTAGGCACTTTTTTATACTAAATTTTCTTACAAAAACGTGAATTTTTAACACATATTCATGTTTTTACACCCTTTTTACACCAGAATATCGCTTTTTATTCAATAAAATGTAGTATTATCCTATAAAAGGAACAATTATTAAAGTTATTATGGTTTAACACTGTTTTGCTTTGCACCCTGGGACTGGGTCCACCTGACCCCCCTCTAGATTTCAAAATTTTGCACCCCGGGTCGACCCCCCTAAAAAGCTAGGGGGGGGGGGTCCGGACCCCCTGGGACCCCCCGCCTAGAATTCAAAATTCGATTTACCCATAGATGAACACGGTCAAAAAGCTGGGGGGGGGGTGGTGTTTACCCCGGGTAACCACCCCCCTAGCTTCCCAGACCGTTCTCACCTATGTTTTAGACAGAAAACGAGCTTCCAGCGATTTTCGTTCGGTGGATTGCACGCCGCCGGAATTTATCATGCCGGGCTGCAAGGAGCGGCCCCTTCTCCCCTTGCAACCGCCGCCTCCCAAAGAAAATAACCACGTCCACTGTCTGAAGCAAATGACGCTGAGCGGATGGAACCCGCCGCCGGGACCCAGAAAGCTCAAAGGTTGGATTTTTAATTAATTTTTTTTATTTCGAATAAATTTTTTTTCAATTAATTAATTTAATTTTTTCTTCAAAGGTTGGATTTTCAAATATTTTGTGCTTTTTTTTGTTAATTGGGACATCAGATTTGAGTAAATGTAAAGGCTGGGATAAAGAAAGTTTTTTTGTTTATTATCTGTATTTTTTGAGTTTATAGAGTTGTTTATATAGGGGGTGGGGTGATCGTGATAGACTTTTCTCAAACTTGGGTTAATTAATTTCAGTATTCATGTAGAGGTGCAGACCTGTGCACTGCCCCCGGGGTTTTATTAGGTGGAGGGAGGCAATTCCAAATTTTTTGAAGGGGCAATTTTTGAAGAGAAACGGGGGGGGGGGGGGGTGGCAAGCAAAGGAGAAAGAAAAAAACAGAGAAAAAGGAAGAAAAAAAAAGGACAAAAAAAGCGAAATTTAAGTAGAAATAGGTCCAAAATGGCTTAAAAAGCATTGAAATATAGGCTAAAAACTGCGAAAATTTTGCGATGATGGCATCATACTAGGTTAAAAAATGGTTCCATAATTTATGGGTATTTTTTCATCTTTGGCGGAGGTAATAAAACCGGCGGCTCCACTTCTACTTCATCCCTGCCCATAAAATTTTGTGATACGAAAAATGGGTGTACCATTAGCCTCCATTTTTCTTATTTTTTTGTGTCCAAAAATTTATTTCGACTTTTTCTCCCCTCTCAGACCTAATAGAGTTAAACTAAACTTTTTTTCCGATGAACTTTTAAATGACTTAAGTCTTGAGGTGTTTTTTTAAAATAAAAAGCTCTAAAATAAAATAAATTGTTTGGGGGGAAAGGTGTGTATTTTTCAGCGATAAAAATAAAATAAAGTTAACCGCGTTTTGATTTGAAACCTAGATTTTCATGGAAATCAAAAAACTATAAGCTAAGTGCACATCGAATAAAAGATGTGGTAGCGTTTTATAAATTTTAACCACACCCTATCCCCTACTGTGAACCATATTGCCCATGTATTCTCTACCTATCCTCCTATTCTCAAGTATAATAATAATTAATAATAAACTTAGTAATATGTTTAGGTGATCTGCTGTATCTCTTTGTATTAACTATGGAAGAGAAGCGTTATCACATTACTTGTTGTACCAAAGGATTTTTTGTGAATCAGTCCACTCACGAAGAATTTAATCCCAAACCTTCAAGTCAAAAAGTCGTCTTTCATTCTCTTGTTGAACTTCTTTCACATGTAAGTACACGTATGAGATTTTTAGTGTTTAATCTTACTACTGTATTTAATATCACACGAATAAAACTTCTACTTAAAAATAGGTAAAGGTTCTCTTAATTTTCAGTAGAAAAATCTGCAGATAAAACAAACAAAAAACAAAAAAAGCACTGGTAAAACAAAAAATCTAAACAAAACTGCAGATTTTATGGCAGTCTATTAAAACAACCGAAGAAACAAAATAAGATGTTTTAGAATTTTTCGCTTCTATGATGCCAGGGAAAAGTTTGTAAAATTTGCAATGCAATTAACATGTTTCATCCAAGTTTCTACATGAAAGCTGAAGGAGATCTTGTCAAATCATCAAATTTTTTAATATACCTACTAAGATTGTTTAGTTTTGTAAACGCCTTAGTTTGGACAAACTGTATTTTGACCGCGCCTGTGATAAAGAACTGCATAGAATACAACTATATATAACTATCTGCCTTGACAAAAAATTATGCACAGAAGACAGAAGATTCTGCATAACTTTGTACAAAATGTGAAAAAAAATATCAGCATAGATGAACACGGTCAAAAAGCTAGGGGGTGTTTACCGGGGTAAATGACTTTTCAAAATCTAGGAGGGGGTCTTAGGGGGGATCGAACCCCCCTAGCTTTTTAGGGGGGGTCGACCCGGGGTGCGAAATTTTGAAATCTAGAGGGAGGTCAGGTGGGGTCCGGTGTCCAAAGCAAAACAGTTTTAAACCATAATTTTAATAATTGTTCTTTTTATAGGATAATACTACATTTTATTGAATAAAAAGCCATATTCATGTATAAAAAGGGTGTAAAAGCATGAATATGTGATGAAAATTGACGTTTTTGGAAGAAAATTTAGTATAAAAAAGGTACCTAAAATTTTCCCGAGGGGGGAGGGGGAGTCAGATTTCAAAATCTAGAGGGGGGTCAGGGGTAAAAAATTCGGAAATTTGAAGGGAGGGGGGGCCCAAAATTTCGAGGCTAGGAGGGGGGTGGACCCCACCCCCACCCTGCCCCCTCCCCTTTCTCACCTATGGTTAAAAAAGATAATGTTTTTTATAATATTGCAGTTGAGTCCGATTTTCAAGCGGAATTTTGCCCATATCCAAAAGAAGCGTTGTCAGCGCCACATTTTTGAGCGCCTTCCGACCCCCTACCAGGTCTTCACTTGGGCGGCGCCCGCCCTGCAGCCCACGCTGGACAGCGTGCGAGCTGAAGACGGAACGCAGTCGCACAGACTGGGTAGGTTGACCGGCTTTGATTTTTTTTAATATTGTACTATAACAATTGTACTATTAATAATAGTGCAATTGTAGGTACTTGTAGTAACGTGTGCTATGAATATTTACATCAACCTAAAGACGAATTCTATCAGGGTGAAAACAGCAGAGTAGTAAAGTATCCACTCGTTTTTCGAGAAAATATCACGTGTAGAAAAACACCTAACGCAACTTAAAAATAATTAGTTACATCATCCCTGCCAACTTTTTTTAATTAATTTTATTCTCGCGTGTTTATTCTTCTTTTCTTCCTGACGGCAAGCGGTTACGCCCTTAATTTCAGCCTGAAGGATTTTAACTATAGTTTTTTTGTTTGTGTTCTCTTACAGATGCACAGAAAAAAAGTTATATATCGTATTCAAAATATAAAAAAGAAGCTATTTAATTATAATATAATTATTATAAGCCTTTGTGTTTAAAGTTACAAAATTGTCCTATTTTAGGTTTTGAAGACCACATTCCAGGGCAAATAAGAGATTGGAATGAAGAGCTTCAGACCACGCGAGAACTACCCCGTAAAACCCTACCGGAGCGTCTCATAAGGGAAAGGGCCATTTTCAAAGTAATTTCATTTATTCGGTCAAATTTGTTTTGGGAGAAACTAAACTTTTTTTTATAATGTGGACTGTCAGTCAAGTACAGACAGACGTGTGACTGTCATTTATTATCGTATATGAAATGACTGAATGAACGGTGCCTTTAATTTTTGTAGAACCGACCTGTACAAAAAAAATTAATTATAATTTTTTACAAAAAAAATGTTTGAGGTGTAGAAAATTTTAAAGTATTATAAGGGTAAATTTTTATAATATTCAAATTTATCATCTCCTAAATCTTTTCTAAAGTAGAGAATAATTTGGAAATTACTAGGACAGACTGTCCCCTTCAAGTGATAGCTGAGCATGCGGTTGTAGTTTTTACCGGATATTTTCCATTTGGATGGCTTTCAACCTATGCCCTCGCCCCTGACCATCCCTTCTTATAATGTGTACTATTAGAAAATAAAAATATTTAGCTATTAGCTCTAGCTGAACTGACTTGAAAAATAATATTGATTTGGTTTTAAGCAAGCAATAATAAAGCGCCTAAAATAAATTAATGTGGTTTTAGTTTGTACTAGTTTAATTAAATTATTTATAATTAATGTTTTTTTTTTCGTAGATCCACAGCGATTTCGTGGCTGCAGCGACCAAAGGTGCCGTTTCCGTAGTGGACGGAAATGTGATGGCAATAAATCCGGGCGACGACGCTAAGTAGGAGTTATATTAATTAATTTTAGTGATGGGCAGTTCCGGATGTTCCGGACAAAATTTGGAGTTCCGGTTCCTGTTCCGGATTTTTTTAAAATCTCAATTCCGGTTCCGGTGTTCCAGGAGTTTCACAGTTTAATAGGAGTTTAATTTCGCAGTTTAATTTCGCAGTTAATTAAATTATTATTATAATGTTACTTGAGATATAAAATGCATTTTAAAATATTTAATTTGATTTTTACTTGTTTATCAATATCAAACAGACAATTTTGTACTGGGTACACTTCTAAATATTAAATCATGGGTACAGTTCTAAATTTAAAATCGATAGACTACTTTGTTTAATAATCACTCGATTGCTTCGCTAATTAAGCTCAAAACAAATAATATAATGTTTTTATTCAAACAAAATTTGAACCTTTAGTTCTTATCAAAACTCCTTCAGTGTAAATATATATTTTTATCTACTTCTTGGATTTAGAATGCAAATGTTTATTTGGAATAATATATTTTTTTCGCTGGGATTCGACGTAAAAGATCATTACAAAGATTACGGAGGAGACGCAGCCGCCTTTGTGGCGCCCGTAAGTGTTAAATAATACTGATTAATTAACTTTTTGATCGATAAAATTTGATAACAATACAAAGTTTAAATAATTCTCTTTAAAACTAGTGTATACAGGATAAACCAAACACAGCCCCTTCATTGAGTTACTGGAAACTTTTAATCTTAAAATGTTTTGTTTTAGCGACATTTTATAGTATTTATTTGAATATGAAATCAATTTAAAATCTAAAGCATACTGTCGCTACCATAAAAGAATCAGAGTCGTCATACAATACTCGTACTGTCAAGTTAACACACACAAAAACTGTAAACTTTATGAGTCGGAGACACTTTGATTTTTTAATGACTGTAATTTTTTATGTCGTAGTTAAGTCGAACTAGTGTCACTATTGGGCCAAGCTTTTTAATTTTCCTCGTTATTTTTTAAACTTATAAATTCAGAGTTATTTTTTGCGGAGTAGAATTTAATTATTATTTAAAAATTCAAAGCAAACGAAGACACAAAAAATATTTAACTGAAACAATCTATTTTAACTGTGTATTCAATTTTTTAACATTTCAATGCAGTGTGTTCTTACCAATCCGCATGCTTTGTTATTTTGTTTTCCTTTAGAGCAACGATTTGCAAGGAGTGAAGGCCTACTTTAGTCTAGATCAGGAAGGTCTTTACACGCTAGGAACGGTTATTGTAGACTACCGGGGATACCGCGTTACGGCTCAATCTATCATACCGGGTCTGTTTTTTTTGTATTTCCTCGTCCCTACAGCAAAATGAGCCACAATCAGTATAAAATACACGTGAATGTAACTTATTCTCCAGTTAATAAGGCTCTGTTCCGAATTTAAAATGAGTCACAATCATATATTTTATACGAAGTGTGGCTCATTTTCCCGCTAGGGTCATTCATTGCTTTGAAAAATAAATAAGCTGCAGTTATGCTGTTGATTTACTTATTTTTTTATATTGCGATATATTAAGATAAAAAATTACAACAAAATTGAAAATAATATATAGTGTTATAAAAAATGGGGCCATAATTTTTGGGTACTTTTTCATTTTTGGACGAGGGGGGAATCCTCAAATAAAGCGGGGGCACGTCCAGACCGTGCACAGGTCTGTATTTGTTTTTTTCGTAATGTATGCTAAGGTGTTTAAAAAAAGACTATAGTTTGAATAAATAGTAACGTTGTTTGTTTTTGTTTTTTGGTATAAGAAATTATGCTAAGGTGTTGTAGGTATATTGGAACGAGAACAGGAGCAGTCGGTGGTGTACGGGTCTATCGATTTTGGAAAAACTGTCATGACATCCGAGAAATACTTGGAACTGGTAAGTAAAAACAATTGTTCTTACTAAACAAGAAGAGTCGGAATCATAAGTGGGCAGCCTCTCGGATTTTGGGGGAGTATACCCGACCCCGAAATTTGGAGGGGGGTGTTCCAAAAATTTTTTTGTGGGTATACCTCAAATACCCCATTTTTAGCGTTTTTAGTACTGGGACCCCCCAAATTTTAGGGGTGTGTGCGGGGTACCCCCAAATTTTAGGGGGGGTGTCGGTTATAATCGGGATTTTGGGGGGTATAACCCCCCCTCAAACCCCCTGCCCGCCTATGGTCGGAATCGTCATTAAATACTCTTAGTAACTGTGACTCTTTTTATCTATTAATAAATAAATATTATGAACGTTTCGAGCCAAAATTACGTGGATTTTATAGTAATTGGGACACTTTGAGTCAGAGTAACGATGAAATTCGCCCTGTACTACTACGGTAGAACTAGAAGTAGCCAACCTCAGCAAAAATATTTATGAATAATGATGCCTAGACTAACTCAAAGCAAATTGCTAGGGTTTTTTTACATTAATTGATAACAGGGCTGTTAAATGTAATGTTTAAGTAGAAGATTATAGCTAAAAGCTCCTAATATTTATGAGCCGCCAAAACTGAACAGGAGAAGCAATAATTATTAAACGAATAATAATAAATAATTTTACACGTGAGATAATTTTTAAATATTTTTTTATATCCGCTAGCGGAAATTCACTCAAAAGTATACAAACCTGTGCACGGTCTGGAAATGCCTCCTCCGCTTTATTGGGGGATTCCTTCCCTCCGTTTTATTGCCCTTTCTCTCGTCCAAAAATGAAAAAGTATCCAAAAATTAAGACGCCATTTTTGACCTATTATGAAAATGTCTGGAAATAGCTCTTCCGCTTTATTGGAGGATTCCTTCCCCCCCGTTTTATTGCCCTTCCCCTCGCCCAAAAATGAAAAAGTATCCCAAAATTAAGACGTCATTTTTGATCTATTATGACGCCATAATCGCCATTTTTGGCGACCTATTTCGACCTATTTTGACTGCCCAACATATTGTCTGAAGTATATGTATTTAGTTGAAAATGATGGCTTTTTTAGTTAAAAGTAAATCACTGCAATTGTAAGCAATATTTATTTTTTTTTACATAATAATTTTTTTATGTTTAAGATGGAAAAACCAGCCCAACAATTAAAAATTTACCCTCACAATGTAAAAAGCGAGGATGGAAAGGAGGTTCTTTTGAAATCTTCGGTTGAAACTAAAGTAAGTTTTTTTATATTTAAAACGAACAACATAAGCCTTTTTTTGTGTTTTTTATAATGGTTACTTTGTAACTAATATTGAAATCCAGAAGGTTGTAGAAAATCTTTGGGGTTTAGCTTCAAATAGGCCGGGTGGTATGGAGCTTCTCCTCGTGGTACCTGGCGAGCAACTTTATCATCGTCTTTTATCATGAGATTTTTTTGAATAAAATGGTAATACGTTTTGCTCTAAAAAAACTCGGATAAAAACAACGATAGCGGCTGATCACTTCACAACAACTAGTATTACTACATGACACAGTTTACTGTGATCTGTCTTCCCTCTCTTGTGTACCTGCATCGAAAATGTGTAAACCACAAAAAATACATCCATTATTGTAACATCGTAACACCTACAAAGTATGTATAATAATAAATAATATAGCAAAGTAGCATGTAAAAAAAGGTTTGTTTTTCAAATTTTTAGCAGTTTATTAGGCAGGTAAGTTGTTGTATTTGTTTACGTTTATTCGTAAGTAGAAAGTGGTTGTAACCTCAGTGACTTGTTATAAAGACTTAACAAAATTGAAGGGAATGGTTCGAAACTTCAAATAGAATGCAAAGAGACAGAACAGGGAGAAAGTTTAGTTTTAATTTCTGTGAGTGTTTTTTGAATTTATTGTTTTAAATTTTTTGAAGTGTTTTTGCAAATTTTTCATATTAACCCCTCTTCCTTCTGTCCATTAAAAAATTGTCGAAGTGTACCTTCCATTCCAAAATTCTTGCAATCTCAGTATTTTTAGCAAAATATTACTTCCGGCACATTCTATTTCCAGACTTTTCCTAAAAATACAATCGTTTAAATTTGAAATTGTCTTAAAAAGAGCAAAACATTTTTTAGGGTATTATCGGAAACGACAGCAGACACTATGTTTTGGATCTACTCAGAACGTTTCCACCCGATGTTAACTTCTTGGAAAACGGGGAGGTTTCTGAAATTTGCAAATCCAACGGGTTTCCCCGAAAATTCCCGCACAGCTTAGCTTCCCTTCGACAAGAACTAGTGGACGCTTTTGCAGAGTATAAAATAATAATCTTATTTTTATTATTTATTGCCGTGACTTATTTTAACGCACTCATTAAAAAAAAACTCTTAAAAAACTCCTAAACTCTTAAAAAAAACTTCTAAACTCTTAAAAAAATTTTAATAATATTTTTTTTGAAACTCAGTAATTGCTAAATACATTTTTGTTAGGAATCTCAACAAAAATGTAAATAAATTTCGGCAAGATTATTTGTGATGACCTAGGCTAAATTGTTAGCTAAATAAGCTAAGCTTATTTTTTGTGGTACAATGTATTGTAAAGTTATATAATATTTTAGGGCAAAATACCTGTTGTTTATCAAAGTGGCAGCTTTCCATTTGCAAAAACTGAGATATGTTCAGCTTATTAACAATAATAAAACTAACGAAAAACAGGTATATAATATGTGTTGTTTTTTTTGTTTTCTGTAATCAGGTTTTATTTTTTAACAGGTTATTTCTCAATTAATAATTATTCATAATGTTCAAAACAAAATTTGAAGATAAATTTATTAGAAAGAAAAAAAAGTTATTTACGAAAAAAAAATTTTATTTCGTTGTTACTATGACAAAAAATTCACATTCAGTATAAAACCAACGTGACTCTGACTCATAAGATTTTTAGTATTTGTTTGTTAGGGTAACTGACTTAATTTCGGCCACCCCTTAATTTCGGTCACCAATTTAGGGTGTTAGAAAACTGGCTTATTTTTAAAACACAAAAGAACTAGCACAAAAGTAACTGCATTAATGTTGAATAAAGTGTTTTTGCAAAAGTTTTTTATTTTTGTTATTCTACATTATCAACATTTTCATACAAAAAGTGAATTTTTTCTGATTTTCTTAATTGCTTTGTGTTTAAACTGCATCAAATTTAGAACGAAGCAATATATAACCTTAAAACATCTTCAATTTAAGGCTCAAAGTTGTTAATTTTCATGTTTTGATATTTTTTTCAAAATCATTTTGCAATGCGTTTAACTAACTGCCCATTTTAAGATTCCGTTAATTTCGCCACCTGACAATTTAGGTGAAAGAACCTGCCGTTTTTTTTCTGTTTTTAAATATCATTGTACTAACGTATTTATAAAGAATTTTTTTGCTCGTTTGTCTTTGTTTTGACGTTTTTTAAGCCAAAAATAAAAATTGAACAAAAAAAACAAGTTATTAAAACTTTTTTTTAAGGTTTTGACATAATTATTTAAAGTCTTGCTAATAACTATTAAAGTTCGCAAACGGGAAAAATTAAGTTATACGTACCAAGAACAATACCTAAGGATAAATTTGCAACTTTTAAAAACTTTTGTTGTTCGTTTTGGCAATAGTTATAGCCAGTTTTTTCTAGGCGGCCGATGTTAATGGCTCTCGCCTTAATTTCGGCCACTATAAAAAAAGAACTTTAAACCTTCACTGATCTTTAAGTGTAGCAGAAATTTTAAAATTTTGCACTGGAATAACAAAAATAGCTATCGTTTGATTTTTAGACCAAATTCTGGGTCGATTGGAAAAACCAGAAAAAACTTATCCAACTAAAGATAAAAAAAGGTGGCCGAAATTAAGTCGGTTACCCTATTTTTTCTAACTTATTTTGTCTTGGTAAGGACGAGTGCGAAATAGCGAAATTGTTAATTTTAGGCTAAGATAAAAGGAGAAAATGTTAAGTTTAGGCTGAGATAAAAGGAGAAAATGTTAAGTTTAGGCTGAGATAAAAGGAGAAAATGTTAATTTTAGGCTGAGAAAAAAGGAGAAAATGTTAATTTTAGGCTGAGAAAAAATAAGAAAATAATAATTTCAGGCTGAGAAAAAAAGAGAAAATGGGATGGATGTGAACGGGGCGACGGGATCTTCCGCTTCTACTTCAGAACTGGAAGATTCTTTAGAGTCGGCCGCTACCGTTTCCGGTCGCTCTCAAACTTCCGGTAAGCTAAATTTATGGAATTCCACTCTTGTTGCGTCAAGGATTTAATTTTCTTGTGTTTTTTTGGTGGACTACGAGTTGTTGTTGTTGCATTACCAGAAACTTATCTCCCCTATGCAGATTATACAAAGGGCAGGCGCTGAGACAAGCCAGCAGGGGCGAAAAAAAATTCACCCTCATGGTTGAGACTCTTCGTCCAACATTGATAACAAGATTGACTACTAGTTGACTATGTTGACTACGAGTTACAGTACTAGTACTACGAAGATTCACAATTAGTAAAGAATTAACGTAACTCCGACTCAAAATGCTTACAGCCCCTGAACCTCCTAAGGAATAAAAAGAATCACAGTTACGAACGAGTATGTTGTGTCACAGTAACGACGATTAGTAACTGGATCTTACAGGAATTCTCGTTGCATAGATTGTTTGGCGTACTAAAACTTAAGAGATCGAAATTTGACGGACACAATCTGCGTTATAATCATAGATGAAAAAGGGGGGGGCATGGTAGGGTCCACCCCCCCCTGGCCTCAAAATTTTGGGCCCCCCTAGACAAAAATCCAGGGGGCCCCCTCTCCCCCAAATTTCCGAATTTTTTACCCCTGACCCCCCTCTAGAATTTGAAATCTGACCCCCCTCCCCCTTCGGGAAAATTTTATGTACTTTTTTAATACTAAATTTTTTTCCAAAAACGTGATTTTTTAACACATTCATGTTTTTACACCCTTTTTACACCAGAATATCGCTTTTTATTAAATAAAATGTAGTATTATCTTATAAAAAAAACTATTATTAAACATTTAGATCATTTAGATTATTAAACATCAACTATTTTGCATCCCGGGTCGACCCCCCTAAAAAGCTAAGGGGAGGGGGGTCCGGACCCCCCTGGGACTTCCCTTCTAGAATTCAAAATTCGATTTACCCCGGGTAACCAGCCCCCTAGCTTCCCGGACCGTACTCATCTATGGTTATAATATTGTGATATCTCATATTTATTGCGCAGTTTTGTTACGGTACTGTGTTAAAACAAAAATTAGTTGACATTTCTATACAATTAATAGAATTCTGCAGGTATTTCGTCGTTGGGGGAAGAAGGAAATAAAGAGGAAAAAACTGCGCGCCTTACTTCTGACTCCGCTATTGGTGAAATGGACGAGGCTCGCCAATCCTTTTTAACAACGGAGGATGTCACGAAACTCCAGGTGGGTTAATTAGTGATTTTTCAATAATTTTAATCGGTGTTTGTCGATTATCAATTCGCTATACATTGGATTGCAACCAAGACAAAAAAATTTTAATCAGTTAGTTTAGCACTAAATTAATCAGTAGTTAATATAGGTTAAAGAGGGTTTTTAGCATAGTCAATTTATCATAATGTGCGTTCAAGCCTTAACTTATTAAAGGAAAGACTAATACATCTACCTCTCCATTTAAAAAAAAAATAAAAATAAAGGTTTTTAATTGTGGTTGATTTTGATATCCACAGTTTTCTAAAATGCAATTAATGAATAAAAAAAAGTTTTTATTACGAAAACAGTTCTTTACCCGTGCTATTCATAAAACTTTTGTACCCGATCCAAAGCGGACTGAGTTCACTTTTTACTCAAACTGGTCTGCGTAAAAAACGGTCCAAGTCCGTTATTGCAATTGCAATGCACACATCCAAATCGGCTGTTTCGTTTTAAAAGGACTGGTCACATTATATTCAAATTTTACGAATTAAACAATTGAAACCTAATAAATTTTGCAACTGATATTCTAATTTCAACGTAGAATTTTAATAATAAAGAAATATTTAGTTTTTTAATAGTTTTACGGATACTCGCGATAGATAGCACGATAATCAAAACGGACGGTAGTGTGCCAGACGGAACGAACCAGGGTTGAACGAAACCCTGGTTACTGGCAAGCAGACCTGTGCACTGCCCCCCCCCCCCGGAGGTAAAACAGGGGGGGGGGCACTTCCAAAACGGGGGACCCGAGGGGGCAACTTTTTTGAAACGGGGGGGGGGCAATAAAACGGGGGGCAAGCAGGGGAAAAAAAAAGAGAACAAAAGAAGGGAAAAAGGAAAAAAGCCACAAAAAAAGCGAAAATAAGGTAAAAATATGTCTAAAATGGCTTAAAATACATTGAAATAGGCTAAAAACTGCAAAAACTTCGCGATGATGGCGTCATTATAGGTCAAAAATAGCGCCATAATTTTAGGGTACCTTTTCATTTTTTGGCGGGGGGGAGGGCAATAAAACGGAGGGGGGGCAAATCCTCCAATAAAGCGGGGGTGACATTTCCAGACCGTACACAGGTCTGGGCAAGGGACACACACACATAATCAAAACGGACTAAAATCGCTTTTATGCAGACCGGTCTGCGTAAAAAGTGGACCCAGGCCGCTTTGGACTGGGCCAAAAATTTTATGAATAGCACGGTACGTTTGTTTTTTAAGTGATCCACCATAATATTTTTAGAAAATCAAATACGAAAATTCGTTACAAAATAATCCTATGTTTTTAAGGTGGTGGAAGGGCATGTGGTTGCAGTGGACCAGTCAACAGGCCGAGTAACTCTGGAACAACAAAGTGGTGATATGATTGCGCAGGAAGTAAGCGTTTTTTGTGCAGGAAAATTCTGCTAAGCAACTGGATGCTAGCAGAAAAATAACATGGATTAACTGCAATGGCGGAGAACGAAAATATTTAATGCAAACAAAACTTACTTGTACTGTGCCCCCGATACGTTTTTTTATATTATATGGACTGATTTTTACTCGGGGCGGTGGTAACAAGTAATATTTTCACAGCGTTTCTTACAATTCCCCTTAGAAGGGTGGAGCCTTTGACTAAAGCCCTATACCAGTAACAGTGCTGATACAGGGTTTTAGGCAGCCATAATTATGGAAATATCCATAGCCGGTTCAGCCCAGCCCTAAAAAACGGATTACTTTTTTTCGTGTTTGTTCACCATCTCCACACTGACACAACCGAGAGGCTGTGCGCCTGTAAACATAATGAGTTCTAGTAGTTTTTGATATGACATTGTATTGCGGCTGTGCGTGACTTTTGCGAGTATAATGCACTAACCGTTCAGGTAAAACGGAAGATCGCCTCTCAGGAACGGGAGCAGAGTCCGGGTGAGGATCTTCCGGAAGAGGACGAAGCCAAGCGGATAATGAAGGAATTGGGACCGGACGCATCCGCCAACGCTACCGCTTCCAAGACCCGGAACGACACCAGTAAGTTTTATGTTTGAATTTAGATTTTTTTGTATTTTTACGCCTTTGTGATTTTATTGTTGATTTTTTTTTGCTTTACGACGCTAGTGAGCTTATTTTTTTAATTAAAACTTTTAACTTTTTCGTTTTTGTCTTTTTTGTGGAGAGAAGAGGGGTGTGTTATCATAAGTTTAAAATTGCAAGGAGACTAGTTAGTGAGTTTTCTGTTTGGTTTTAGGATTTCGATTTTTAGCTTTTTTGAGGGGGGTCGACGCCCTGCTATTACTACTACAATAGTTTTTAGAACGGCTCCAAATTTTTGTGTGACTTGGGTTAACCTTAAGAGAGGGGCTGACTCGCAAGTTTAGTTTTTACTATGATGACTAGGGAGGATTATTGTTTGCAAATCCTCAGCTAATATCAGCAAGTATTTTTGTACCTTTTTGGAAATCTGCGGATTTTGATGTCACACGCATCAAATGTTTCAAATTATTACTCCAAAGACAAATAATGTGTGGTTGGTAATAGTAATCAATGGGTTGCATTTTTATATATTTTTGTTTAACTTGGATAACTATTACCAAAGTTAAAATGTGTAAATATAGTGTAATATTGTTAAGTTGTGAGACCAAACAATTTTATATAGATTTTTTAACACCGTGCATATTATAAATACAATTTTTAATTTTAAAGTTTTAAAAATGCAACATTAACATCACCGGATTTTACAAGTAAAACAACTAACGTGCGGATTTAAGAAAAATTTAAATCTCTGAAAATTCCCACCGGAACGTCGCAATTCTAAACAATCGATTTAGAGTCCTTCTCGGTAAGAGATAAAAGCATAGATTTTATTTGTATTTAGTGGTTTCGGCAACAAAGGATGTGATTAGAAAAGCGGCCAGAGCTGTGGGATCTTTGAGCGACACAGAATTCGATGTTCGATTTAACCCAGACTGCTTCTGTTCGACAGTCACTCATGGAGATGTACGTTTTTTTATTTTTACTTATGTTATTTATTCATTTATTTTTTAAAACGGGAACATACAGAAATACGTAAATTTAAGTTTAATAAAAATATAGAGCTTAATATTATGCACACAGAAATATTTGTTTTAAACACTGTTAGCGCGTTTTTATGTGGAATATAATTTTTGTAAGGTTTTTAAATTTTTACAAGAGACAAGATTTACAAGGTAAAAATAATATGTATACATAGCTTTATTTAACCAGCTTTTTTAATAACGTAGTGGTGTGAACTTTCCTTCCCTCCTTCCCTCTAACCGAAAAAATACTACATTTTTTAAAAAAAAATATACCTGTGTAAAAATAAACATTTTTTATTTTGTGACTCAGTAATTTTAAACCTTTTTGCCAAAAAAAGCGCCTTTTTTGTTAAAATTTTTAGTTCAAAGGCGATTTTTGTATCCTGTTTACAGTTAAAAAACTCTTTTAGTAAATTCACGCCTAAAGTAAATACATGGGTTAAGAAACACGCCTACCTAAAATCTTAAATCGACACCACCTAAAAGTTGTAGGACGAGACTTCACAGAACCCACGCCACAGAAACACGATTTATGTTATTCCACAACCACAACCAAGATTTTTGTACTTTTTATGAGTTTATAACGCGTCGTGTCCCGAATTCGCACATTTTTCTGCACTAGTTGTTAAATGCACAGATATTTTAACCGCGTGAATCGAGCGATTTTTATAGAGAATTATAGAGAATATTTATTTTTATAACGGCTGGCTCCCTGTAGGTTTATAGGTGCAATTTACTGCGGGTAACACCTTCTGGATTCAGGACATTTTTTACCTTTGTAAAACAGTATTTTCGACTTACAAAGATAATCAATTCTCAAATAAATCCTTATCAATATATACACTACTATTTTACTTTTAAAATTAATTAACTGGTGGGTTATTTAGAATGAAAATATGGAACGGCAGAAAAAGCTGGTACAGGAAGCAGCTCATTTTCTACTGGTGACACAAATACCTAATTTTGTAAGGTTTTATTATTAATTTTAAAAAAACGTTAGGATTTTTTTTGTGAGTATCCTTATTTACTAGTAAACAATCAGAACAAAATGAGAAATTGTGGTCTAACAAAATAATTTTTTATAAATGGCATAAGTAGGATTCAAACTCCCCATTTTAATTAACTAACGCTTATTTAAACTAAAACTATGTATTTATTGCCCCGAACTAAATTTAGTTGATTTTTTGTTAAACGAGATTTTTTAGTGATTGAATACTTGTTTTGATTATTGATACGTTTTTTTATGCTTCCTTCCAATTATAATATATAACAGAGTATTTTACAGGTGAAAGATTGTTTGGATCACAGCTTGACACCTGTGGACGGGTTTGGTTTGTCGGAAGCCATGCACAACAGGGGAATCAATATCAGATATCTAGGAAACATAGCACAGTACATCGCCGATATACCTCAGTTGAATTATCTCAAAGTAAAAACATGCCTTTTTGCAGTTTTTTTGGTTTAATTTTTTTTCGTTTTTGTAAGATCATTTTGTGTTGAAAAACGTCCCCGCCTCGCAAACAGTACCTCATTGACTAAAATGCTACTCGCCATCTTTACAGTATAACTCCTTTTTATAAGGCATCACATTTTTAAAATATTATTAAAACGGGAGTTTTTACACATGATGAATGATATGGCAATAGATTTGTTTATTTTTTACATATTTTCTGTTTATGCATGTGCGAATTCTTGTGTCGCTCGGGGAAACACCTTCTTCTTGGTTATTTGCAGTCGGTGGATCAGAGCCACTTGGCTACTGCTGTGGCTCATTTCCTCAACTGCCTCCTGTCCGCCTTCCCCACCACTCAACCCCAGCTGCGTTACACTATCACCCGTCTGCTTTTAATTATTACTTATATTTATGACGTGTCATATTTTTGAAACATTATGACAACGGTTTTTTTTTAGCTAATATGCATGTGCGAACTGTTGTGTCGCTCAGGAAAACACGTCCTGCGTGGCTATTTGCAGTCGGTAGAGCAGAGCCACTTGGCTACTGCCGTGGCTCATTTCCTCAACTGCCTCCTGTCCACCTTCCCCACCCCGCAGCCCCAGCTGAACGCGGAGGAGTTGACAGTCAAGCGAAAAGCGAGAAAACGGAAGACTCACACGAATTCTAACGCACAAGGTAAACCTGGGGATGTTAGAATATAAATAAAAATGAAAGATAATGTCTTTATTGAATTCATATTAAACGTTTCAACAAACTAAAGTTGTCATCATCAGTAAGATATAAAATGGGGATGTGATGTTGTAATAAAAAGGCACCTTCTGGCAGCGGATTCGTGAGTATTCAGGATTTATTGATGTGTTTTTGCACAAATAATGGGTTTTTTTATCAAATTATTGTTTTAATTGGCTAATAATATTTATATTCAAAAACAAATAGCAGCATAATAAACACGAAGGATAAAGCGTTTATTGATATCATGGTGAAACGTTTCGACAATTCACATTTGTCATCATCAGTCAACTAAAAATTATATATTTGTAAACACGACAAGAAATAATCTCATCCAAAACTGGAAAAAAACTTACGAGCACGGGACCTTCTGCAATCCATGACCATTTACTGTCTTGTAATTTAAGCACTATGCCTAGTTTTAAAGATTTTAACATTCTAACTAGTGACAGTAACTCGTTTTATTTATTAATTAAGGAAAGTTTATTTATAAATCAGGATAAACCAGAGTTAAACGACAAAAATTCTTCGGTTCCTTTAGAATGTATGTAATGCGTATGCTTTATCATTTTTTAATGTTTTTACTCAATTTTTCACGCCCCATTTTTCATTTTATTAGTCAACATCCAAAGTTCCTCATTATAAATGTGTCTTTCTTTACAGTTTTCCAGTTTTATGGTAATCACCCTATCAATAAATTGTTTATTTTCTTCGTTTTACAAGTTTATAATATTTTTTCTATAATTTATCATTTCTTTCGCCGTTTTTCTAAAAAAATTGTGGTTTTATAATATTTTACAGCCAAACGTTATAAAAGTTCCATTTTTGTTCTTGTAAAAAATTCCGTCCAAAAATAATTCCGTCCGCGCTTTAAACTTTTAAGTTTTATACAAAATGTGTTTTTTTCCTCATGTTTTTGCTTTTTAGTAATTATACAAATTAATTGTTTAATTTATACTGTCCCAGTTCTTTCATATAGTTCCATTTTTATACCATATTGTAATTTTACGCCATCTATTTTTAGTTGTTTTTCTTTGTACGTTTTCCTTAATAATTTCTCATACTAATCCTATCCAACATATTTAATTGCTAAAACTTGCTAAAACCTTTTTTTCTGTTTTATTACCTACTTCGTTTACAAGTATTTTTTAAAAATAAAAAATAAATCAAAATAAAAATTTTATCTATATTTTCTCCCTACTTTTCCTTATTTATCCAGTAATATGGCTTAATTATTTATATGATTCATACAGTTTTGAAATTATTTCTTGTCGTGTTTACAAATATATAATTTTTAGTTGACTGATGATGACAAATGTGAATTGTCGAAACGTTTCACCATGATATCAATAAACGCTTTATCCTTCGTGTTTGTTTACATTTTAAAAAAAGTTTTATTATACGTTCACGGTCCCGGTAAAAAAATAAAGCAATAGTAATAAAAGCAGATAAAACTAAACTATCATATTCCGGCGGGTTTAATGCCAGGATTGAATCAATGACAAAACAGCTTTTGATTAAATAAAAATCCGATTTTAAAGTTTTTCAGGAGGGTCCAGCCTGGTCCAAAGATGCGCAAGCCGATGCCTCTGCTGCACCCGAAGAAGGCGATACCGAAACCCAAGATACCGAAGGTGAAGCCACAATCAAACTGGGTTAAAGCAGTTCATTTTTATGTTTTTTTCCAGTCAAATTTGAATTATGTCTATGGCTATATTCCAGATCTGAATAATAGTTGTATTGTCACTAGAAAACCATAGATTTTTAAATTGCAGTGGATATGTATAAGCACCGCTGTAATTTTGAAGATTTCACACTATAGGTCTAAAAAATAGCGGTTTTTTGTACAAATTCAAGTTTATTTGCTAAAAAAATTTGGTTTTTGCGGTTGTTTAATAAAAAAAATTTTTTTACTAAGACTAAAAAAATTAAAATTTTTAGTCTGCTTTTAGTTAATTACTTGGATAAAAAACCTATGGTTATTTTATAAAATAAAATTTGTAATCCTATGTGTTTTGCAAATCCCTAAAAAATTTAAAAGGTTTTATTAAAATTTGTGATTTTTTATGATACTATACAATTTTGTATAACTTTAAAATTCATATAATTTATGTAAAGTCAACAATACATAAAGTAGCCATTGCTTCGGTACAGTTAAATTTTTTTTTCAATTTAAAACATTTATAATGTCATTCACAAAAAATGCTGACATCAGTCTACTTATATTAACTTTGAAATCATTGATTGTATATTATTGTTAAAAATTTTGATGTATTATTGTTTTTTATATCGTATTTTTAGGTTTATGCATTAAAGTTTTTATGTTAAAATCGATAAATTTCAACTTAAATTAGAAATAGGGCTTAAAATTAAAATTAAAACTTTTTAGTTATGTATATAATATTTGATATCCTGAATAAATAATTTAGGGCATAATTTATAAGATTTTGGTTATGTTATTTTACAATTTATGTACCGCCAGGTTGATCTTGCATGAATATCGTCTTTGAAAATGATGCATCTAACACATTGATCGAATTTCTTCTGTCACTTATTGATTTGATTTCGAAAAAAAAAATTATACTATACCTTTTCTTTCACTTTCCTACTGCACGTCTTAAAACCATAAACTATTTATTATCACCTAAAATTCTTTCATTTAGTTTATTGTTCTCTGGTTCTGTCAGACTAGGTATTATTCCGGCATGTTTTCTACCTTTTTTATTGTTCCAGTCAACTCCTATATTTGTTATATTATTTAATTTCAAAACTGATTTTATTCTTTCTTCTCAGAAGCGTGTCGTGGCATAATTTTATGGTAAACTTCCGTAAAATTAGAATTTAAATGATTTATACGGTTACAGTATATTATGTTATTGGTTTTTTTGTTCTTAGTGATAGTTCGTCCAAGTAAGCGTGGCAAATAATTTTTCACTTTTTCCGTTTTTATTATTTTTGTTTGTTTTTTTTTAATTTTATTTTGTTTTTTTTATTTTTTTTGTTCTCGCGCAGCTTTTTATTTCGATTTTGTTCAGTGATAAAAATTACTGAATATTTTGAGAAAAATGAAAATAATTCACTCTATGATCGGCAGGTTCGCGAAGTTCCAGAAGAAATCCGATATGGCCGATTTCCGACAGAATTTGAAACAGACAAAAAAAGATAAATTCGGAATCGACGCCTTAAAATCCGACAAGAAACAGGCAAGCTATTGCTTTTTATTAATTTATAAATATTATCACAGTAGTTGTGTACTTAGTTTATAGCGTCTTTTTGCTCTGAATATACTAAAAATTACTTATTTCATAAATATTGCTGTCAAATCCGATTTATTTCGTTTCACACCAAATGTAACGATTTGAAAACTAATGTAGCTACCAAAAATCAATTCCGCGAAATTCGACCATTGAAACTTTTAGATAATAATTATATAGTGCGTTATGACTCAACTTTTAGCAATTAAAAATATAAAAAAATAAAATTGAAGTTTTCATCCGTTAATGTTTGTTTAAAAAAAACACACTTCAATTTATTTTCTTAATTTTAGTGGTGGCTCATTCGATATATTAAACTCAGCGAAATGCTTAAAAGCCTTAGTCTCTGCTTCCCAACTTTTTTTACTGTTAGTGATAAAAGGTCGTAAAGTAGGGAAGGTTACATTTTTTTTTATTTATTCATAAAGAATATTGACGAAAAATTCTAAGATTTGTAAAAAAAATCCCATTATTTAACTACCAATAATTATATTTAGTTGAAATTTAGTCCCTCTTTTAAAATAATTTAAAAACTATTTACCACGCCGCTCTTTTAATAACATTAAAATTCAATTGTTTACTAAACCTGCCTTTAATACAAATTTTCTAGTGTTGTAAAAAGTATTGATTTTGGATTATTTTAAGTAAAAGTAAAAGTAATTTGAAAAATTTTAATTTAAGTAAAGTAAGAGTAAAAGTAATTTGTCATTTTTTAATTTAAGTAAAGTAAAAGTAAAAGTAATGGTCGAAATTTTATTTAAGTAAAGTAAAAGTAAAAGTAAGGTCTATTTTTTTAAGTAAAAGTAAGAGTAAAAGTATAATAAAAGTAATTTTGAAATGGAGAAAAAGACCGGTTTTTGAAGCTCCAGAGCTCTGTTCTAAAGTTTTTTTGCTAATTTTATGTATAAATTATCATTTTAATAAGTTTTTTAGTCAAAATAAATTGTTTTAGCGTGTTAGCGGCTTAGAAAATTGTCTTCTGCCATTCACTTTACAACAAGCCCATAGGAAATCTACCCATTTAAATTACTTAAATTTTACTTAAATTAATTTAAGTATTTGCAATGGAAAATCCGAGTAAAAGTAAAAGTAAAAGTATTTGAAATTTTAAAAGTCGAGTAAGAGTAAAAGTAAAAGTAATTGAAATTTCAAATGTCGAGTAAAAGTAAAAGTAAAAGTAATCCAAAATCCGTTACTTTTATTACTTTAAGTAAAAGTAAAAGTAACTTTTTACAACACTAAAATTTTCTTAATGTCCATATGTTTAATGTCTTTATTCTATAATTTGTTCTACTTTTATAGGAAGGTCCTGCCTGGTCGAAAGACGCCGCCGCTGAAGGAGCAGGAGAAGAATAAACAATCAAAAATTTGCATACTGCCTAAACAGCTTTATCTTTTTTGTGATACCTGTCCTTTTTTTCTTCTGAAATCTCGTTACAATCTATTGTTATTTATAACTTATTTTTAGAACAAAAAAATTATTGGTTGGTTTGTTTATGAGATAATAAAGGTGCAGTCTAAACAACCTAAAAAAATGTATATATCGCTTTACTTCTTTTACGCACGCGGTTTATTAACTATCCAATACTCTTATTTTAACAATAATAACAAAATTTATTGTTAAATTCAATACATTTTTTGTAATATCAAAACAGTAATCACTTTTTAAACATTTGTGATTTAGATTGCACCTTATATTATACGACGCGTCGATGGCTTCAAATAAGTGCATAATTATAATATTTTTAAAAAAATTTGTGTTCGCCATTTAAACTGTAGGGCTAATATTTTGATTCCTACCTATGTTGAGAAAATCACCAAGAGTCAACAAAGTATTTTTAGAGTGCAAAATTAATTTTTGATCGTAACATTAATGAATACTGTCATATTTCCTAAATTAATTTAATAATTAATATGCGGAAGCTTAGAACTAACTCAGAAACACGAATTATTCATATATTAACTCTTTAATAGCAACAATAAATTATTAAGAAAAAAGAATTACTAACTAAGAAACTTGCGCTGGGACAACTCAAAACTGGATTCTAACATGGGTAAAATAATCAACTTAATACATTAAACGAGCATTTTAAAGAACCATTTTTGGGATGGATTGAACTTCGGGATATAACCTATGACCAGCTTATATTTGGCTTAAAAACATATTGGCGCTGTTAATTTTACCTTAGAATCAAATAATTTTATCAAATAAAAATTTATACTATATCAAAAAATTAGATTTATTAAATTCATAAAAATGTTAAAATTTATATTTAAATTATAATTATAAATATTCAAGTTTGCATATGATTAAGTTTATTTTTTTTTAAAATTAATGAACGTAAAAGTTTAAATTTAAGCTGATTACTTATATTTAAAATATTCATTTTCAGTTTAAATTCGTTTTTTTTATATTATTTTTTTTTTCAGAAAAATTTTTTATTTCTAAAATATTCAGACCAAGAGTGTAAAATTTTAACTTTAGGTTTCAAAAACTTATGGCTCAGAAGAAACCTGACTTTCATGAAATACATCTGAAGGAAACAAAGATAAACAAATATGATATTAACAAAAAATCTTCTGGGGGAAAGGAAGAAAACTAAGCTAGAAATCCTTTTTAATATTCAAAATTTCATAAGTTTGAACATTTTTTTGGAAATTCAAAGTTTTAAAATTTTATAATAAATTGTATTGTTTTGAATATATTATGTAAAAAACATTGGATTTTCAAAAATCATAACCGATATTGTTTTTTTGATTATTATTTTCTAAAAAAAATTTTTATTTAATGGTAAATGTGTGACTTTAAATTTAACATAAAACAATTGTTCCTGTTTATAGGTTTTTTTATTTTAAAAGACACTGATTGAAATACATATAAGCCTTGCTTTTTAATTCAAAACAAATAAATCATTGCAAAAAACTACTGTTTATAAATAATTTTAGGTTCACCAAAGTTAAATATTATTAAAATATTATTTAGTGTGAAAACTTCGTAATTTTGTGTTTTTAAACTCAGAAATTAGATCTATTTATAGGATCACAAATAGACTAATTAAAGACACGTGATTACAGAGTTTCATTTTATAACTTTCATGCTAGGCGTAAAAATTGAATTTATTAGTAGAGGCACTGGGATGATACTTATTATTTTTGGTAATAATATGAAAAATGTATGTTTATAAAAATAAAGAAATAAATAACTAAATAATTTTGTTCGCTCAGAATTAGTACTCCGATTTCAAGTTTAGAGTTTAGTTGGGACTTTGTTTAAAATAGTAGGGACGTGTAATGCCGTGTAATTGTTCCAATTCGGGTCTTCAGAACAGCCCATCCAAAAATGGGTTTTTTTACTGCCATTGTAGAATTTCGTTTACGGTTGTGACAGCTAAATAATTTCGTGTGTTTTATTAAATTCTTAATTAGACCCTTACCCATAGCACACTCATCGCAAACAGAACCCCATTTGGTAAGCCTCAATCAGTTGTACTCTATTTAAAAGCATAATTAAAGTACAAACATTTTCAAAGCAAATATACTGTAGTTAGATATTTCTATATTATTTTTGTGATATATATTTTTCTATTATTATTATTATGTACTCTTGTGTGGCGAAATGAATATTACTGTTAGCGTTTACTTCGGCAATTGAAATTTTTATACTTGTTTAAAAGTTGAGTGCGGTTGTTTGTTACGTGTGTAATTACAAATAAATTATCAGTAGGTAGCAAAGAATGTTTACTACGAAATATAAATTGGAATCTTATGTTTTTAAATTAATTGAAACTGATTAAATTAATTTAACTTATGTACTTGACTAAGGGCCATGCCTTAATGTCAGCTATTGGTTTTGGTGCTGCACAGTTATATGTACATGTTGTGCTGCACAGTTATTTTTGCACGAAAAAAACGTTGTAAAGAGAATTTTATGAAGATTATTGTTATCAAAAGGTTCTAATAAATAATACTCATTAAAATGCTTTTTATTTGTGTATATACTATTTAACATAATATAATACATACAGATTTAGGTTTTAAGCTTAATTTAACTTTAATTTTTGTCAGAAACCCTAATTATTATATATTTTTATTTTTTGAATATGAAAACGCAGCATGTTAAGAAAATGTTTATTTTGCTCATTTTCATTAACGCACTATAAGCTAAGACGAAAAATCCAAACTGATAACATAAACATATACCACGGGTATAAAATATCATCGTTGATCATTGTTCTTTGTCATTTGTCATCATTTTTTGTGTTGCATACTTGTCCTGCCATTCACTTTCACTAGTTTAAAAGTATTATAAACAAAATTGGAATTTTTTTTTAATTTACACACCTTGCTTTTAAATTTGTTTCTTTCTAGTAATTTACATTGTGTGAGCATTCATAGTGTCTGGGTTTTTAAGGACGTAAATATGCATTTGAAACTGTCAAAAATTTTAAAAATTTGGAACCGCGAAAAATGCAAGCTTGGAGCCCTAAGTAAAAATTGATTACAAAATTAGGTTTAGGCTTAGGTCTAAATAGGTTTTAGCGATTTTTACTTTCGGCTCCAAATTTTCAAATAATGGTTCCAATTTCCCCACATACCTCGAACCTCGAAATTACACCTCGAAATTTCCTATTTCGATTCCAAATTCCAGCTTCTTCGACCCTAAATTACCCGCAGTTTTTTGCCTTTTTACTACTCTTCGTTTACTTGTCTATATTTCTTCATCCACTATAATCTTATGTAGTTATTTAATCCTGTAACAAGAACTTTTCGTTTGATGTGCTTCTCTGGTTGTTGGTCCTATTCAAAAAATTATACAGCTGAGCGCTCACAGTAGTATTAGTTTCTGATATGTCTGACATCTCTGAATTAGTAAGTTTTGTATTTAATTAAATTTGTTTTTAGTATGCTTTTTAAAACTTGTATGTCCAGTAATTATGAAAACGCATGAATTATTTCATGTTTTTTTCGACTAATATCTAGTGCAATCGCTATTTTTCATTTTAAAATAATAGAGACAGATTTAAAATTTTCTTGGTTTTTTGAATTTGGGATTTAATAAATTTGAACGAGGAGGTCATGCTAATAACTATCTGGAATTAAGCTAATTGGATTTTTGGCTACTAATTAAGCTGAAAAATTTTTAAGCTACCTCTACCTCTGTAAATATGTAAAAAAATGCACCAAAATTATAATTTGTGACCATATAAATTCTTACGTCTAAAATTTTTGTGTGGAATCCCCATACTTTTTATCTCAAAAATTTATGATTTGTTGGGGGTAGCTTACTTGATTTGGGTCCTACAAAGAATAGAACAGGTTCATTTTTGCGATTTTCGCAAAAATCGTTTGTTTGCAGGTACACAAAAATGTATATTTTGAACTGTGCCCCAAAATGGTTAGAGTCACCCACTGAGCCCGAGCAAAATTTCTTCAAAATTTAGTCTTCTAGTTTCTGGTTACATTTTGAAAAAAGCTATCTTTCACAATAATTTTTTTCCGTGATGACCCCCAAAAAGATAATCATATTATTTCAATACCAGCAGTATTAAAAATAATAAGAATTTGTAAACAACAATTTTTTTCTAAAAAATCAAAAAAACAAAAACAAAAAAACAACCGCCCGTACTTTAAGGTGCAGTATACTAATTCATGGTGTATTGCTATTTAGTTAATACTAATCAATGTATCAGGTAACATTGAGACAAAAATTGTATTAAAGCAAAAATTAATTCCCAACGGTTAACTAGATATTAACAAGAATACCGCTTGGTTATTTCCAATGTTGTTTTCATACACCTTTTTTTAAAAGAAAACATTTCTACCAAACGGATATTAACAAAACATTATGGAATTCAGGCTAGGGTACGAAAAATTATAATTTAAAATTTGGTTCAATTCTGAAAAGTATTATATAAATAACACCATTTTGAAAATACCTTATTTCACAAATGATGTATGGTATTTGGATTATGATGTGTTTTAGAAGATTTTTATAATTACGAAATGTAAAATTTAAAGAAGTGAAATGTCTTTTTTATACGTAGTTCACTTTTTTTTTAAAGTAAAACTTTAATATAGCTAACGGATAATACCAAAATAACAGGAAACAAAAAAAACACACCAACATCGTAAAAACAAATTAATTTTTTTAAATGACAGTACGTATTTAATACTTTTTTAAATGACAGTACGTATTTAATACTTTATTGCACCATATTTAAAAATCTAGCTTTTTTAGTATCCTAGCATGATTTCTGTTAAGTTTTATTAAAATCTATTCAGTAGAAATGTTTTCTTTTGAAAAATGTTGTATAAAAAACAACATTGGAAAAACCAAGCGGTATTCTTGTTAATAACTTTTTACCCATTCGGAATTAAGTTTTGTGTAATAAAAATGTTTTCTCAGTGTGACTTGATACATTGATTAGTATTAATTTTAAAAAAATAAAAATACCTCACGAATTAGTATACTGCACATTTAAAACGTCAAAAATTCGGTTTAAACGAATTTCGCTTAAATGTTCACAAAATACTTGGAAAGATTTCTTCTAACAGCCTGACAAACGGCGTTTGTTATCTTTTACGAATAAAAATGTTTTGTTTTGTATGGACTATGTTTTTTTTCTTATTTAATGCGTCAGCCGTAGTGATGACTTCATAAAAAATTTTTTTCTTGATCATTTGAACTAATGGCCAATAGTCTGAGTTCCCTGATAAATTTTCGAAAAATCCTTTGCTTCGTTAACTAGATATAGCTACTTAAAACATAAGTTTTTGCGACTGTGCACAACCTTTTTGTGCATACTTTTAGTGTTAGTCGAAAAAAATTGAATAAATAATGCACGAGTTCGTACTTTAAAATTACCTCCATCAAAATAATCCATCGCAGCTGTAAAAAGTTCAATTATAAAAAAATTCACAAAACATTCTTTATAACATTAAACATTGTTTCCAACATAGTTTAAATAACCTTTACAGCCAACACAAAACTTAAACTTTTTAATAGTTATTTCAGTTTTTTTTTATTTTTCAATATATTCAGTTTCAACTGAATAAACACAAAAGTTTTGTTTTTCATATGTTTTCATTAAGCCAAAAATGAAAGATTTAATAACGGCTAAAAATAAATAACCCGTTTATCGATTAGTATTTATAAGATTTAACTTAAGAAACGCATTAGTCGCTGTTCAACATGAAAAAGAGTGAAAAATTATGTGTTCAAACCTTAAGACGAACACTGCTTTTTTACATTTATTAAATTTTTTATTATCTTAGTTATATGGCTTTGTTCAGATTTTTTATTATTTAAAAAAATAATTTAAACTTAATTTATAATATAACTTCTAGTACGGCTGAATAACATGCTAAAGGGTTTTTAAGTAATGCGTTTATTTTTAGATTTGCCAAAATGAAGGTTGAGAAGAAGAATGAAAACATGAAAGTTGAACTTAAAAAAACAGAACGCAAACAATTCAAATTGGATGATGTCGACAAAACCAAAGGGGTAACTTTTTTATAATACAAGTCTGAAATATGCCATATCCCGGTAAGGACGGCTCTTCAACATGCCTCGGGAAGACTGGAGGCAGGTAGGAGGCAGGTAAAACTGCCTTGGAGGCAGCTAGGTGACAGAGTGGAGGGAGGTAGCAGGCAAGGTGGAGGCAGGTAAAACTGCCTCGGAGGCAAGTAGGATGCAGGTGGCCCTGCCTCTTATATTGAATCATATACAGGCTAGGAAGCAGGTAGGAGGCAGCTAAAACTGCCTCGGAGGCAGGTAGGAGGCAGGTAGGAGGCAGCAAAATTTCCGATGGACGCAGGTAGGAGGCAGGTAAAAATGGTTTTTCCCAAATGAGGCCCCCCTTCCTTACCGGGTAATAATACTCCAATATTCAGACTTCCAAAATCCTACAATTGAGTTATATCTGGCTGACCTCTAAGGTTTGTATATGGAGATGAGCGGATAAATTAAACGATACACCTTTCCATTATAATTTTTTGCGAATTGTCAAAGCGGTTTTTTTTAAAATCATAAACTCTGTTACGACCACTATCACAGTGAGTAGCAAATCGGAAGGCGCCGCGCTTGAAAAATTCCTTATTTAAAACCCTAAAATTTTATTCCTTTATTCAATTTTTAAAAATTTTGTAATATAGTTTTTGATGGTTGTGCCTGTTTTTTAATGTAGATTGCAGGGTCGGTTAATAAACGAATATATGTATTTAAGTGAGGTCAATAACCTTAAATTTTTGCATTCAGTGCATGTATAATAGGAATTAATGTAGGCGTAGCTGCAACACACCTACTGATTTACTATATACAATTGCTTAAATTTAGCAAAAATATAGTAGGTAAATGAAAATTGAGACGTTAAAAACAAACTGAAAAAAATTAAAATCCATTGAAATTGCCATTAAGTAGGGGCCTACTATTAAAATTAAATTTTTAAATTTTTTGTGCCGTCTCAATTATTAAAACAGGATTCCATTAAAATAAACTTAGGTTTAAATTACCACCATTTTTATTCTAAAATTATTTGAGTAACCACCATTTTATTGAAATGGTATAGAATTGGATTCCATTTAACTAATTGGCATTTGAATGATATTTAAATTTAGTAAATTTAAATAAATTTGATTCTAATTAGATTCCTAGAATGGTATTTAAATAAACTGAATTCAATTATTATAGTAGTTATTGAGACGGGGTTCCATTAAAATGGTTCAAAAGCAAAAAAGTAGATGAAAAGTCCGATTTTAATGATATTTTTTTATCCTATTTGATCTTAGAAGTAATGTTCCTACCCTCATATATCATGCTGCGGAGCGAAAGATCTAAATTGAGGGAGTCTTGGAATATAAACTGAGTATATAATTAACCTTATTTTAGGATTTTTAGTTTTCTTTATAAAATTTGAAAAAAAATTTGGTTCAGAAAAAATTTGGCTACAACAATTTCGCATTATTCTTTAATTATTTAGTAAATTAGGAAAAAACTTTTTAAAGTAAAGAACATAACTAGTTTTGGTCTCATTTTTTATTGTTATTTGTTATGTAAGCAGCGCTAAACAATTCTTTAAATTATCGTATTTAAAAATATAACTATATATATGTAATGTTATTAAGGCCTACACACTATGGTGTAAAACAATACCTCGCTAATAAACTATACTGCTGCGTATAAAAACAACGAAATCTGTATCAGCAACTGCCAAAATTTATTATACTTTTATCTGTTTCTTATGTGCTTTGTTTTTTGTTTGTTTTTTTTGATAATTTATTTGATTAAAAAAATCACACGAAAACATTCAAAAATTTCATTAAAATCAAAACAAAAACATGATTATTGGAGAAAAATATTGACGTGTACCAAAAACTTAAAACTTGCGAATATTTACCTTTTGGTAGAAGCCGTGTTGTCCCAGGTGTTAAAGTAAAATAAATGGTCTATAACTGGGACCGGAAGAACCTGGAGCCATAAAAGAGAAATATAATAGAATAAAATTTTATTTCATTAATTGATCAACTCAAAAATGGTGCCCTGAGTAGGCTTGTGTCTTAAACAATAGCTTGAGGCGCTTTTTCTTTCAGCGTTTTAACTTTGTTTTATTTTTAAAGTTAAATTTAGCTTTTGACTGGGGAGTTTTTTTTTATTTTTAGCCTATACTTCTAGGTAGGGGACTTAATTTCGGCCATCTTTTTTTATTTTTTTGATAAGTTTTTTCTGGTTTTTCCAATCGACCCAAAATTTGGTCTAAAAATCAAATGATAGCTATTTTTGATATTCCAGTGCAAAATTTTAAAATTTCGGTTACACTTAAAGATCAGTGGAGGTTTATCAGTAAAAACAAGTGATATCAGTAAAAATTAGACTTTATAAAAATTAAATTAAATTATAATATTTATAGAAATTCATCGTGGAAGGAAAAGCCGAAGCAGTGGAAGAAGAAGAATGATCACCATATTTTCCCACATTTCAACTATATATTATTGTGTTTTGCAGATTGTTGTTTCATATTTTATACCATTATTTATCTTTTAACATTTGACTTTTTTTTACTTTCTGCCATTTTCGTTTATAGACAACTAAGTTCGTAGCTTATATTTCATCATGATTCTACAAAAAATGTATAATTGGATATGTAGCAAGCAGAAATTCATTTTGTTTATTTTATTTTTGTGTTTTTGTAAAAATAAAACTTTTATTAATATAATATTATTGTAAATATTGAAACTTAAAAGTAAATTAAAGTTCAATATATGTGGCCATGTGTGGCTTTTCCCGGTGAACTTGCCCATGTAGAGTTAGTTGCCCATTCACTATGTGAATTGGGGATCATAAACTAAAACCTATTCTTTATTTCAAAAATATTTCAAAAATCCCTGACATACATAAACTATATAAAGCGTTAGATATGTTAAAAACACAAAAATACGTTAAATGTATTTCACTTTTTTTCAGATTTTGTTATTTTCCATTGAGATGGGATTATTTGAGCTCACACAATTTTATGAAATTTTTTAAAATTGACCTATTGAACAATGAAACCGTACTCACTTTGGATTGCATTTTTTTAAATTTTTTTAATAAAATGATGGGGATCGCTTAAGCCTTACTGAGCAATTATTCTAATTATCCTGGGTGTCCTGATATCTAGATTAAGTTTTTCAAAATTAAACTAAAAAGTTCGTTAGAATTATAATAGCCTATTCGGGTTCAGTTAAGGTCTATTCATACTTATGACAAAACTTCCTTTGAACAAAGTCCAAAGGACAAACCAAAACGTCCTTTGGACTTTGTCCTTTGGACGAAGTATGAACGCTACTCAGAATTTGTCCTTTGGACAAAGTCCAAAGGACAAAATCCAAAGGGAAAAGTCCAAAGGACAAGAAGTATGAATACGTTGTTCTTTGGACTTTGTCCTTTGGACTTTGTCCAAAGGACGTTTTGTCATAAGTATGAATAGACCTTTACGATACAAAACTACTTAATAATTTTTAAAATTATTTTATTAAAATTTTTTTATATAATTTATCAAAATAAAAAACTTCTACCATGCAATGCAAAACGTCCACAAAGGTGGATTCTTGGTTCAAAAAAATGGGGTTAGTCTATGTTTGATTCGTTTATCGTAATATTCTTATTGTTTCACCATCATGTCTTCAAAATTATTTTCATGAAAGGTATATTAATTTAACCTATAAAATACAAATTTTTATATTTTGCTGGATATGGAAAAACTTAACGGATTTTTATTTGTTTAATCTGTTTTTTTTAACCAAAAATAACATAATTACGTGATGACATAATTGTTAGTATCTTAAAAAAAAGACCTAATTAAAATTTTTTATGCCCACTGACTTGCACTTGGTCAATCAAAGACATCAAAATTTTTAGCTTATAAATTTAATATAAATTTCAAAATTAAAAAAATACTTAAAACTAAAACAATAATAAATTGAACATAATCAGTAAATGTATTTTTATTTTCGTTTGTTTTTTAATTTTATCACAGGTCATTTTAAAGTTTTTTGGGGTAAAAATTTTATCTATTGTGTACAAAAACATAATTATTTTAAAAAAATCAAAAATATATGTGGTTATAAACTTTGATTTTAAAGAATGTAAGGTAGCAGAGCAAATTAATGTTGTTATTTTGATTAGTAAACATTTTTCTATTAAGTTTGTTTTGGTTCTTAAAATGAACATCAATTTTATTAAAAATGATAAAACTAATTTAATTGGGTATCAACGGCTACACAATCAAACATTAGTTTCAGTTTTTATAAACTTTTCCAATGAAACAATACAAAAAAACTCATAATATATCCAACAAAACCATAACTCAAGAAATATAGCAAGCTGTTTATGATTTCCTTACAAAATAAAAAATAATAATCTATTTAGCAGGATACGCTGTGATTCCACAGTTTAAGCCTGACCATGGTGAAAATGCAGAAAAATATGCAAGTTAAAATACAGGAGCTCCCCACAAAATTCATACAAGGGCCACCAGGGGTTGGTCTACCAAAAACGTTAACCTGTGGTACCTGTAACTATGGTGAAAAAAAAACATTTTCACGAATCGAACCCTTATATTGCCGGAACCAACTATTGTTTTAATACAAAACCTATTGCTAACTTTAATTTGATTTTTTGAGTTTATTATCAGCAAACATTACAGCATTTCTTAATTTCAGCTTGATCTGTTCAGTATTAAAACTGTAGTTCACTGCGGGTGACCTAGGATTTTTATTTGTGGAAGTGCTGCTTAAAGGCATTTTTACATGAATTTAAAGTCTTATATACAACATGTGCTTTGAAATGCGATATACCAAATGTCTTTTTAATATTCCTTCGGTTTCATTAAAATATGATGACCTCCAGGCCGGGGGCGGCAAGCATTTAAGCAATATTGTAGTCAGATACAACATATTTTGGAATAAATTAACTTTTTTACAGGTTTTTTAAAGCTTTGCTTCCAAAAAAAGTTATCTTCCATAATTACAAAAATATAACATATTTAAAGCAACAATTCGTTTTTAAATTCTATAAAAAAAGTTTAACCCTTAGTTACAGGTTAAAGAAACTTTAAGTTTAGGGTAAGTGACTTAATTTCGGCCACCTTTATTTATTTTTTTGGACAAGTTTTTTCTGGTTTTTCCAATCGACCCAAAATTTGGTCTAAAAATCAAACGATAGCTATTTTTGTTATTCCAGTCCAAAATTTTAAAATTTCTGTTACACTTAAAGATCAGTGGAAGTTTAAATTTTTTTTAATACTGGCCGAAATTAAGGCGCGAGCCATTAACTTCCACCTAGAAAAAAACTGGCTATAACTATTGCCAAAACGAACAATAAAAATGTTTAAAGGTTGCAAATTTATCATTTGGTATTATTCTTGGTACATTTAACTTAACTTTTTTCTGTTTGCAAACTTTAATATTTATTAGCAAAACTTTAAATAATTATGTCGAACCCTTAAAAAAACAAATTTTAATAACCAGTATTTTTGTTGAATTTTTTTGGTTTAAAAAACGAGCGAAAAACATTGTTTATAAATACGGTAGTACGATGATATTTAAAAACAGCGAAAAACGGCAGGTTCTTACACCTAAATTTTAAGGTGGCCGAAATTAACGGAATCTTAAAATGCGCAGTTAGTTAAACGCATTGCAAAGTGATTTTGAAAAAAATATCAAAACATGAAAATTAACAATTTTGAGCTCTAAATAGAAGATATTTGAAGGTTATATAGTGCTTCGTTTTAAATTTGATGCAGTTTAAACACAAAGCAAAAATTAAGAAAATCACAAAAAATTCACTTTTTGAATGAAAATATTAATAATGCAGAAAAACAAAAATAAAAAAACTTTTGCAAAAACACTTTTTTCAACATTAATCCAGTTACTTTTGTGCTAGTTCTTTTGTGTTTTAAAAATAAGCCAATTTTCTAACACCATAAATTGGTGGCCGAAATTAAGGCCTGGCCGAAATTAAGTCAGTAATCCTATTGATTCCAGGTTTCAACACTTGATCGGGCAAGCAAATGAACATTAATAACATAAAAACCACCATCAAAACGTTTTAAAACAGAAGCAGACATCATATAGTGCAAAAATAAAAGTTAAAGCCTCCAAATCAATGTCAGCTTAATAAATATCTGGATTATTATAATAGCCACTTTATTTAGTTTTTCGCAGGATTAAAATAAAAATGTTTAATCACCAAAATATTTGTTTCACAAAAAATTGTATGATCAAAAAAAACTAGCGATTTTAGTATATATATAGATAAATTTACCCAATACAAATAAAATTGAACAAGTTTTGTTAAAAACTTTATTACACAATATGTCTTTTCAAGATTTATCAAATTTAAATTTCTTTTTCAGTTTTTCGTCAATTAGCTATGTACTTTTAAAATTAATATTCACTGATACCAAAAATATAAATATACCTAGTTTTGCAAATACTTACCAAAATGGAATTTTATCCATTAATAACAGGTTCGTTGCATTTTCAATCATAATATGGGCGTAACCTTCGGTTGTGACTCGGAATATTGTGCATTACTATTTTCCCATGCCCAATACAACGGTCACAATCACTTGATACGCTACTAAAATCAACTAAAAAACATATCCAAATTTTCTCTGTATCCAGGTATGCAATATATATATATATATATATTCGTCAGGTTTTTCCTTCAAGTTTCTTTGAAATTAGAAATCAACCATGTCCAACGTTTATTAATTCAAATGAACTTATCTAAAAAGTATAAAAAATAATAGTAAACTTTTCTTTTTTCATTTAAAAATATAATAGATATGCAGCTTTTTATCACTCTGAAGTTGAATTGTTATAATTTTTTTATTTATGTTCACACATACATCTAAAATTAAATACTTTTTGTTTATTTTCAAATAAGTGTTAAAACACCAAGCTGCATTCTTCAGAAACACAGTAGTAAATTAAAACAATAAATTATTTTGTTATCATGATAAATCACAAAACTTAAAAAGTATCATAATAAAACTTCTAAACAACCTTAACCATAGATTGTAGACCTTAGCTTCTCTAAACAACCCGAATATTTTACAATTAAACTCTATCATAATAATTTGTTTATTTTAATTTATAATGAACTTTTCTTTTTCCATTTAGAAATATAAAAAATATAAACTTGAAAAATGTCAAAAAGTAAAACAACAAAACACGTTACATATATGCAACTTGTGGGCAAATTATACCTATTACGACCAGATTCTATCAGGATTCACAAATTTGAAAAAAGCAAAGTTTTTTTGCATAATCACTGTAAATAATTTTATATTCTAATAATTTGGCATACTTCAAAGAACGCTAAGTTTGTGATATTACGTTAAAAATACAAATTTTCGTAATTCAGTATATTATTAAAGGATCCTTGCTTTAAAGTCCGGTTTTTATTTATTTGAAATGGCTCAGAATTTACAAAAAGAAACCTCTTAAAAAATGTAAATTGAGTTTTGTTTTTAGAAATTTAGAATAAATGTAAATTAAAAATTCAGACTCTTGATCACTTTAATAAAAGATATTATGACTAAAGGCAAACAAAAGTTGCTGCTCCAGTTTGCTCACGTGACTAATTTACCCACGCCCACATAATTTTCATGCGGACAAATTTTTTCGTTCAAACAACATCAGTAATTTTTAGGAAATTCAATGCTTGAGTGCAAATTATCATTTATAAATCAAAGGTTAAGGGTCCCTTCTGATAGTTTTTTACTGCAAAACGTTTAGTAGTAAACTAATAATTGCAGTATATAGCAAAAGTTACCTTTTTACTTATATAAAAATTATTTGTAAATTATTGCAGTTATAAGGTATTATAATACTTTAGAATATTGAAATGACAAAAAAATCGACAAATTGACACAAAGCAGGAAACGAATAATGTTTTTAATCTAAGTGAATGGAATTCAAAAATTTTAAAAAATCTATAAAAAATTCATTGAAATCAAACAAAAATTTGGTTTCATGTGGGTTCGACCTCTTCACCTCTGTAAAAGTGACTACGCCCTAACCAGTTTCGCCTGACACCAACGTAGAGTCAAGCTCAAACGAAGATATAAACAAATACTTCACATTAAATCGAATCTAATTGGCTTATAAACTGACGTCAGATTATCGTGATTTGAGTGGTTATTTAATGGGGGCTTTTTTTAATCCAACGAACAATTGTGGTAGCCACTCTGGGTTTACATTTAATTCATATTTATATTTATTTAGTAATCTGAGTTGATAAATTAAGTGCTTAAAATTTTCGGTATTGAAAATCAAAAGTTTGTCTGAAAAAAATGGCTAATTTTAGTAAATAATGAACAATTTAGCAAAATATCTACATCAAAAATCCAGTATCTACATAACAATCACTAGCAGATCTATTTTTTTCTTACTTTATTAATACCAATACATCAAAAATCCAGTATCTACATAACAATCACTAGCAGATCTATTTTTTTCTTACTTTATTAATACCAATCAATAATCAATTAGTTGATTTTTTTAATATCTAAAAAGATCTGAATTTTTTTATTAAATTCAATTTTGGTAAGTTTATATGAAATTTTGATAAATTTAAATTCCCGATACAAAAAATGAAAAAGAGACTTAAAAAAAAGGATCACTAGACCATCGGACCATCTGCTGACTCTTGAGTAAAATCCTATTTATATATTCGGTGCTCGGATATGATCGTAATTTTATTTTTTATGTTCGCATTTTTACGAAATTAAACATTAATAACTACATTATTACGCAAATCTAATCAAATTTCTATTTTACCTTTAGGGTTCACTTGTTATTTTACACTGCAAAATTAATAGAAGTTTTCATTTAAATATTAATTTAATTTCAACTTTTTGCTTAATGTGTATTGAAATTTTACTGTGTAAAACGCCTTACTTTTTACTGTGTAAAAAGTGCTCACAACACACTGTAAAAGATTAATAATTTTACGTCGGTGATTTAATTTGTGGTAATTTTAAAATTTTAGTCTTTTTAATTTACGAGTAAAACTGCCTTAAACCTTTTCAATTAAATTTTTTATATATTTATTAATCCATGTATTTTTTACTTATAGATCTAGATAACATAAACGTATTCAATCACCGGCTGAACTTATGAAATAAATGCACGTACCAATATTTCATTAGAGTTAGAAGTTCTAAATATTAATGATGATATTTACAAAGCTTTTTAAGCTAGGCTTTCAAAATTCTGAGTGAATTTTAATTTTCAGATTTATAAACTCCTAAATCGTCTACAAAATTTTTGAAAGAAAAATTTTATTAAGATATAATTGAATAAAGTTTCTAGTTTTTTTGTTTTCAACGCTTAAAACTTTACAATAGAATTATGCCAACTGCAATTGTCAATCGATTGACCATTTTTCAGTTTGTTCTAAATCTTTTTGAAGAAGACGTTTCTTGTCTTTTCTGTCAAAAGGTGAAAAACCTATATAAATCTTTGCATCGTTCGTGTAGAGCTTTAATTTCAGAATTTTTCACGCACTCAACTATGTCATTAAATTAAAATCAAAAACCTAGTACTGTCCCAAAACAGATTCTTAAGGAACATGGGCCGGTTACATAAAAATGACTTTGTAAAGTGAAAAAAATCCCTTAAGTTTTTCTTAAATACAGTAATCTTCCTTGTTCAGGGTTTTCCTTAAGTCGGTTGCACGTAAACAATTTTCCTTAACCTTAAGTAAGGGAATTTTTAACATGTAAAACAAAATATTGCAGTAAAAACGTGTTTAAACGCATAAAACTATAGTCACTTACACTTATATAAAAATAATATAAATAAGTTATTTTTGAATCAAAAATATTATAAATAATATAAAAATAAACGTGTAAAACAAAATATTGCAGTAAAAACGTGTTTAAACGCATAAAACTATAGTCACTTACACTTATATCAAAATAATATAAATAAGTTATTTTTTAATCAAAAATATTATAAATAAAAAAAATAACTTTATTTTGGTAAGTATTCATAAGTTGACAGCTTATTTGTATATTTTTATTTAGAGTGGAGCTTTTCGTTGCGTCTTTTAGCTTTAGATTTCAGATTTTAAACACAAAAACAGCTAAAATTAAGATAAAATGTTTTATTTACTAAATATTAAATTTTTCAGACAGAAACCTGCAATTAAATTTAAATAAAGAATCACACCAAGAAACCAAATGGAGTTGAGAATTTTGGTCAAATGATGACTATAATATTTTGTGCAGAATAATGCTTAAATGTTTTCTTACAACATAAAAACATTTTTTGTTTTATTGAGAAATTGAATGCTTAAATTGGCGCGTAAAAATCTCTAAATTATTATTAGCTACATAATTTTAGTTAAAACAAGTTATATTTATTTGGATGACCCTCCAGCTCTATTAAAACTAGTTTCGTTATTTGCTAAGCTACCCCTCGACCTACCTTAGATTTTAAGGAAAAAAACTTGAAAAAATTATTAATCTGAAATATTTTATGCAACCCACCTAACGAGAGTACGCTTTTTGATTGTTTCAATTTTATACTTCCAGGTTGAAAATTTTTTCTAGTTTTAAACATTTTTTATGATAAAATTTTACTAACACAAGCAAAAAAGTCGTAAAAACGATTTAAAAAAATCCCAAAAAAAAATTTATTCAAAATCAAAAAGGGAAATTTGCTGAATTTTTAGGTGGCCATGGTATTTGTTTTCTTTTAAAATTTATTTTTTTATGATTTACTTATATTCATAGAAATTATAATTCATTTTATCGAAATAAAATAAAACAATATTAGGTTTTTTGCTCACACAAAACGTTATGAATTTTTATTTATAAGTTATTCTTTTATATCAAAGCCTAGAAACAATAATAATGAAAGATTCGTGAAATATAATGCTTTTGTGTGTCTTTATAATAATTGGAAAAAATAAACCAAAGGAAATGACTTTACACTTTTTTGAACGATTCTCCAAAACTAAAATATACCTGCTGCGTTTCTTCAAAAGAAACCGTCTGAAAACTTATTTTTAAAAACCATAGAGTTTTTAAAAAACTATACAATTGAACTTTGTTTGCAAAATTTAAAGTTAATGCTTATTAATAAGAAAAAAAACAATTTTTTTTTAAAAAATTGAGTGATTTTATTTATTTATTGTTTAATTTTATTTATTGAACATTTACGAAATTGTTGTAAAAATATAAATAAAAGGCAATAACACTAAAAATATTATGAAAATATATAACTACATTTCTTTCTCAAAAACAAAAAGGGTGCCAATCGGGCTTTAATTGTTCTTTGAGGAATTTACTTCGTAAAATTTTGTAGAGAACCAATTAAAATTGCGCGATTATGATACTATATTTTTAAACGAATTCGATGGGAAAATTTTTTTAAACACCTTTTTTATATAACAAGTATCCCTTGTCAGCCATACGGCTGACAAATAATTTTTCCTTTATTTTTGAATTCATTTGCTAATATTTTTCTTAAAATTCAGCCCTGATATTCCCTGAACTGTAAGCTTTGCAATGATACCTTATTTAGTCCAATCTGTTTTGTGGTTTCGAAGGAGGTTCTCTCCCCCTTTTGGTGAAAAAGCGTTGTCCAGCATAAATATGTTCTTGTTAATTTTTATTTATTTCAACCCCTTTACAATACTCCCCTAACTATGAGCTTTCAAATGATATCTCATTTAGCTCCATTTTTGAGTGTTTGGGGAGAAAGGTCCCTCCCCCCTTTGATGAAAATGCGTTGTCCAAAAAAAGTTCATGTTATTTTTTCTTCAAACATTCAACCCCTTTATGACATTTCCCGGATTTTAAGCTCTCAAATGGTATTTCATTTAAGTCAATCCGTTTTATGATTAAGGAAACCACCTGTTTGGTGAAAATGTGTTGTACAGCATAAAGATGTTCATGTTATTATTTTTTGAAACATTCAACCCTTTTACGACATTCCCCGAACTGCAAGATTTCCAATGATAACCCATTTAGCCCAGTGTGTTTTGTGGTTCGGGAGAAAGGTACATTTCCCTTTTTAGTGAAAAACGTTGTCCAACATAAAGATGTCTATGCTGATTTTTTTAAAAACCATCATATTCTGGCTCTCCACTGACTAATAAATCTTAAGAAAAAGTTTTAGCCAATTCTAAAACATTTTTTTTTAAATTCTAAAATCCATAAAGTCCCTCCTTTGATGTAAATTCTTTTTCCCGTGTAAAGATGACCATGCAAATTTTTTTAGAATTTCAACCCCTCTACGACACTCCCCGGGCTATAAGCTTTCTAATGATACCTCATTCAGTTTAATCCGTTGGGTGGTTAGGGAGGAATTAGGTAACACACGGACAGACAGACAGACGACATTACGTTTATTTATAGATAGAGACGCAAATCAGGTAAAATTAGACTTTTAAAAATTAGTGCTAAATTAGACCTAAATATAAGACTCGTAATTCCCACAATCACAGACATCCCTAATCAGGGCAATCAGAAAAACTTCCTTTAATTAGGGCGCCCTTTGATTGGGACGCGCCTCACTGAAGCGTGTCTTAATTACCGCACGTTAAAATTTTAAGGACCCTCAATGGTGGATACTATTTGTGATTTGCAGCTATATATATTAGTTTGTGGGAATAAAAGTAGGAATAGCTTAAATTTGGAGATCTTCACGTTCATTGGAGATCAATTGTTTGTCTTGCGCTTATTGGCTGCAAGTGATTTTTTAGCGTCATAATGCTGTGGAAATCTTTAAACTTGAGCAACTTCTGTTTAATTATGAGGGTTTTGACCATCGTGATGGCTCTAAATTTCATTTGAGCAATGTTATGTAGTTGCGTATTTTTCTTTCATTCTTATGTTACATATTATTTATGTATATTTTCATTTTTAGTTCAGTTTAGCGCGTAAAGGCTTAATATTGGCCATTACATTCAAATTGGGCGCACATATGTCAGAAAACAGAGCCCTACATTAAAGAAATTTGAAATCCCCAACTGAGGCATGCCCCAATTAGGATTTGCCCAGATTAGGGTACTACTTTCAGATGTCTAAGTTTTTTATGTTATATATGTTTGGTCTACTAACTTAAGTATCAGATGTCAAGAACCTAAGTTTTATTTACATTTTGTAAAAAAAATTAAATTCTAAGAAAAAAATCATGAATATGAAGAAAAAACGATACAAAATTGTAAATAAATAAATCGAATACAAACCATTGTTGGCAAATTGTGGTTTTCACTTAAAATATTGGGAGGTGTTTGAATAGAGTGGCTTGAACTTGTTGGGCATTTATTTTAGATTTATGCAGTTATAACATCACAAACAGTAAAAAATGATCTAACATAATAAAACTTATACTTTAGGTGCACATTATATATTATTAAGGAAAAAGCCCACAAACTTTCCTTCATTTCTTCGGTGCTCACGTAGCAGTATCCAAATACAAATTTCGAAAATTGATTGCAATGAACCAAACTCTGTATAATTTAAACTTAATGCAAAACTTTGATTATTCAAATTGCCGGCATTGTATAACATAGCCTTTTACAAAAATGATGACTGGTTTTGAATTTAAAAGATAAAAACAAATGTTGAGACGGTTCAGTAAGATTCTACGGTAATGTTGTAAATAATAGTTTCCATGAATTTGGTTACTGTTTTCCCATTCCAACTATGAAATTATATATCTCCAGTTTTTACGAAAAAATACATATTAGAGAAACCATTAAAGCTGAAAATGTAAACGAATATAAATATTAAAAAAAAATTTCCTTCGATATTCTACATTACAAATTATCTGCCTTAAAAAATTACCAGGTTCTATTTTTAAAAAAATTTATTACAAGCAAATTAATGTCTATATTTAAGCTTGAAATTTATTTAGTTTTTAAGTGATTTTAAGATTGACAAAAATCTCGATTATTTAAGATTATTCGAGTCCTTTTGACAACTAAACCACTCAAGAAGTGTGCTTTGAGAGTGGGTCAACCCGTTGAACAGTGTAAACTTGGCCCGTATAGGAAGAGACTAGCGTAAACTTAGCGATATTGTTGTTTCATGAATGGTTAAGCCTAGTCTTTATTGGAAAATTATCAATTAATAGACTTAAACGACGAAAATACTTTTAATTTAGCTTTTTGTGTATTAATAAAAGCGTGTTTTTATACTGGAAATATTGAATCATGTCAAGTTGCGCCAAATTTAAAAACGGGGAAAATTTACAAAGGCCAGCGATTCTACTTACCGTTTGCTTTCCGCTGCGCGAAAAATTGTGGAAGCAGTGCAACGGGCTAAACGCCTTCTTCCAATCTTTCAAATCGCGCCATCACTTATGGAAATTTTCCCAAAACGTGGAAAATTAAAAACAGAAAGGACGGTGCGATTTGAGTGGATAGTTTTTACCTCCCTGCTACCCGCTTTCATCGCAAATTTTTCCATGTCCCCCCTTTTTTGGCTTCAAGTCAGTATTTGCTCCATTTTATACTTGTATTTACATTTATTTACCTTCCGGGCATGTTCTTCAGCCTTCTACTTGTTTCCAACTCACCAGAAATAAAGCCTTATATCTTGGCCACGGGTTAATTGCAACTATTTGGTTCCACTATGTCTCTCAAGCTCTTCGATTCAGATTTCACTTTGGAAAAAAAAATATTGTAATAGTAATATTGTACTCTTGCGTAACCTTATCTAAAAGTTTTGTTTTGAAAAACCTTTTTTATTTGTCTGTTATTTTATAAGAAATTAGCATACCAAATTGGCATGGTAACAATAAATTAAAACCTGACTCCTTTTAGTCGCATGTAACCAAAAACATAAAGCCCTATAGCAAAACCTATTTCAAGTGTAAGCAGGAAGCAAAACTTATTGTTTTTATGAACATATAGGTAGTATACAAACAAATTGTCGCCAAAACAGATAAAAGGTCGGTAATATGGATTGAAAAGCCATCCTCCGAGGGTGGTACAATTGAAATCAACTAAATTTTATTTGAAGAAACACATATGCGATATAAGTGATGCAGATAGTAGGAGGCAAGAAAAACGTATTTTATTAACGACGAGAATTTACCTAATTGTAAAAGTTTGTTTTAACCGAACAATTTTAAAGGGTAACCATATAATCATTATTTTTAGCTACACGCTCGGATGATATTTGTAAAAAATAAGTTTAATATTCAGCTCGTCAAATAAGAATCCTTCACGATTACTTCGCCAGTGCAACATTTTTCTCAAATTAAATATTTTTTAATAGCATTTTATAATGCTAACGAGAAATCATTCTCATATTGTTATACCGTACAGTTTAGTAATTACAGAAAACATTTTAGATTAAAAAACGCAAATTATGAGTCGGATTTGTTTATTTTTATAAACTTATTTTTAACTTGTCCCACAACAATTTTTATGGGCATCCATACAGTAATTAAAAAAAGATATGGCATAAAGGCAGCTGCAACATTACTTCAAAAATGTATTTCCGAAAAAAAAATTTAACGTAGGGCCACTGACATAATTTCGGGCAACCTTAATTTCGGGCACCAATTATTGTTTTTGCCATTCGCAAAGTTACGTAATGAATGAACTGCGTATGACCAGATAGATCGTCACGCACTTGTTTTGATATGTTTAGTTGATTCGAAAATTTTGCGTGTGACAATAGACAGTGGCTGGACAAATTTAAATCCGTTAGTTACCCTAAAGGTAAACCCAACGTGGCTGCAACAGTTGTTCGTTGGATTAAAAAATGCCTCCCGTTAAGTAACCACTTAAATCACGAGAATCTTACGTCATCTTATCAGCCAATTAGATTTAATTTAATATGACATAAAATTGAATCTAATTGGCTGATAAAGTGACGTCAGATTCTCGTGATTTGAGTGGTTACTTAATGGGAGGCATTTTTTAATCCAACGAACAATTGTTGCAGCCACGTTGGGTTTACCTTTAATGTATGTTAAAATAAATAAAGGAAAGTCAAAAATAAAAAAATTGCAATTAAGTAATAATGACGACTAACAATAATATATTTTAAAACTGTAGTAAACAAAGTGCGAGAATTTGCGTTTGGTTGAGGTGTGGCGTAGTTGAGATACGGGGTAGTCATCGGTTGACAAGGGAGAGTCGTGTCTACATAATACGGACTCGTCGCGGTCAAAAGACTCCCATGTTTGCAGTGGCTTCCCCCTTTATTCTTGGGGGTATTAGCAGTTTATTTGACTTTGGTATTATCCTCCCTGGAAACTCCTCGCCGCGCTTCTTACTCCCCGCCCGGCATGAATAGACAGGGAGGGGGCGGCGACAGAAAGGGTTTACAGCCGTTTTAAAGTCACTTTTTCCCTTCAAAACCGCCCCTTGAGATCGGTGTTGGAAAACATGAGGATTTACAGTTATTATTTTGTTTTTTGTTAGCCAAAAAATAGGTGTAAAGTTGTATTATGAAAACCGAAAAAAGATTTAAAAATAATCTGTTATTTGCGATAACGCTTATCAATATTTAACCAAATTATTATACACCGGTCAAATAAAACTCAGCGGTGATTATTAGCATTTTTTTAGTTTAAGTACTTAATGCTTACAGTTATTTCTTAATTTAGCATAAATATCGTTGGAATAACGCTGATATCATTGCACAATTTAATTTTTTAGTATAAACTGAACCTTTCGACGATGAGAAAGAATCACAATTTTTTTTACCTGAACATAATGTTTTATTGCACAAATATACGAAGACTGAAAGTGAGTTAGCGAAACTTGCTTGTGATTTATAAATGGTTTGGCTGTGATTTGTTATTTATTTTACAGTTCATATACTATTATCTTTTATTTTAAATAATGAACATCACAGGTTTACTTGAAAAAAGTTCTAAAGTAAAAATTTGCACTGTAAACTGTTCCCTGTGCTATAAAGCCATCTAGTGACGGTCCACTAAACGCGGGTTGACTAGGTGCTAAGTTAGCACGTTGTTTAAAACACTTCATAGGGTTTGAATTTTGATGTTAGAAATCATATGAGACTCTTTTTTAAATGAAGTTAATATTTAAACATTTTTATGAATATTTTTTTAAAAAAATCTAATAAAGCTTTAACCCTTAATTGGAAGTTTTTATAACTCTTAACTAGGTGCAATTGCCTTATTAGTTTGTATTTATAAAAAATGTGCATAAAATTAGTAAAATATCCATTTATATCGAGCATACTAAGAGTTTTATAAAATTTCTTGAAAAAAACAGTAATTAAATTACTATTAAGAGTTTAAAACAACGTGCTAACATAGCTCGTAGTCAGCACAGCACGCGTTTAGTGGACCGGCCCCTAATGTCGCGCAGGAACGAACAGTGAAACCGAAACAGCATGCGACATTGCTGCGCAGAAAAACCCTGGTTTGGTTTTACAGCGCAAGAAACAGTTCACACAGTAAGTTTTGAATTTACAAAATCCAGTTAATTATTGCAATAAATTTATTAAAAAAACGTTAGTGTTAAAAACCATAGTAAGAAATTAAATTAAAATAACATTTAATATTTTTTAACAAATTAAATAACACCAGGAAGCAAAACTAAAATCATACTAAACATTATTTCATTCTGATATTTTATAAAGTTTTGCTTTATTAAAATTCCATAATTTAAAGTTGTCAAGTTTAATTTAAAGTACTATTTTAAACAACAAATGCAATATTTTATAAAAATATTTAAAAATTTTGCAATTTTTAACGGTCATAAAAGAATCAAAATATTATTCTTTCACAAAATTACAATTAAAACAGATTAATTTTAAAAAATTATCGTTTGGCTTCAAGTTTTAACCGTTTTATCGAAACAATGCCAGTAAAATTTAATGTAATAATATAATATAAAATTTAATACCGCTTAAAATAATTCCAGTACAATACCAAAGAAAAAAGCAGGTTAAACGAAATTTACAGTTTAAGTAAACAGCAGTGAAAAATTATTAATTATTATATTTTACGAATTTCAAAAATACTGAAATCATCACATTTAATATCGTTTCTTCCTTAGTATCCAGGCGCAGTTCTGGGCGGCGGGCAGTGATTGCAAAAGCCGGCCCCTCCGGGCGGACCCCTGGGTCCGGGAAATCCAGGCGCCCCAGCCAAGCCCGGCAATCCGGGGTCACCGGGGTCGCCGGGGAGACCGGGCAGGCCGAGCGGGGATCCGGTACCAGGGCGCCCGTCGAATCCAGGACGTCCGGGAAGTCCGGGAAGTCCCGGAGGACCTGGGCGTCCGGGTGGAGCATCCCCGGGAATCCGCTGTCCTCTGGGTCCAGGAGGTCCCTTAAAATAATAATACAAATCTATGCATAACGGCTTTCATATATTTACTACTCATCGCCAGTATGTTACACCAAATTATCACGTTATCATAATTTTTAGTTCATAAAACACATATAAAATGCATAACAGTTCACATATAAATATTTGGTACTCATAACCGCTATTTTACACTTAATTTTTTTCAGTAATTTTTAGTTAATAAGACATATCTAAAATGCATAATGGTTTTTACACAACATTTTCACGGTATTCAACAATTTTTAGTTATTATCTTGGTGTTACGATTTTGTGAATGGTAAAAGCGGCATAGTGAAATTCCAAGAATCTTTAAATGGCAGGAATTATTTGTGATTTGCGTCTATATGTTTCACTTTGTGGGAATCAATGTATGCGAAACCTAAAATTGGAGATCTCCATATTCATTGAAGATAAACTTTTCGCAGCGCTTATTGACGTAAAGTGATTTCATAGCGTCATAATTCTGTGCAAATCTTTAACACCGAACAATTTCCGTTCTAATATATTGCGACTATAAATACTTTTCTATATTTAATTTTTTGGCCAGTTTCTGTTACGTTTCATTTATCTCAGCAAACAATTCCCTGTTTAAAATATTTTTAAAAAAATTAAATGAAAGCTGAAAAAAAAATTTTAGGATGTGCGTCAACTATACAATATTCTTAACGATGTTTTTCAATTTTTATCAATTTTTTTATTATTGTTATTTTTTCAGCAGTTTTCTCATAGCCTTTTTTTAACTTACAAAAAAAAATTAGCAGCGGCTTATTTGAAAACCGTTTTTTGCTAACAATTGTTCTTAATTTTATACTGTTATAAAATTAAGAACTAAATAGATACACAAAATAATTTTCTTTGTAGCTTCCATACTAACCTTGACACCGGGAAGACCCGACAATCCAGGGGGACCGGGAAGTCCGGGGCGACCCGGGGGTCCTGGGATAAATCCAGCTACCGGAGCTCCAGGATCTCCACGCAATCCTGGCAATCCCTTAGGACCCGGAAATCCAGGAAGACCAACCTGAATAACATAATCATTATAATAAAAATAATGCTAATTATAATAATAATACAAAATCAATAAGGTTTTAAATTTACGCTTGTAAAACATTATTCGTGTGATTTTGAATCTATAAGGTCTCGACTGAACTAAGCCAGGAATACATATAACTAATATTTAATGTCGTTAATGCTACCCTGACTACACTTGAGATATGTACAATGTAGTTCCTCGATTAATATTTATTTATGTAATAAAAAGCAGGATGTTAATATGTAACTTTACCAGTTTCTGTATTATTCGTTTTCAATGTATTTATTTGATTCGTTAAAAACTGATTCAAACCGAAAACAACAAATGAACCCAAAAAGATCAAAAATGTTTCAAAAAAGTTTGAAATTATTATGGATTTAGTTTTTCTTCTATGTTAAATTGCTCTTTATTTGACAAGAATGAAGAACTAACTTTTCACACAAAACAGGCCTCAATATTTTGTGTTGAAATATTTTAAATGTCACACTTGTGCAAAAATTTGTTCAATAGCTGCACAATAGCTGCTAATATAATTTTCGTATGCTTGGTTCTATTCATTAGCAAAATATTTCCCCATAGTTTTTAGTACATTTATTTTTTGTACAAACTATAATATAAGTTTATCTGCCATTTTGTGCAGGTCATTTATCATAAAAATATTACAATTTTATGAGCACTAAGAATTAACTCAAGCTATAGCATGATAAAAAAAGATACGTACATTAGCTGGAGCACATGTGGTGCAAGAAACGATTGGTCCAGGAGTGGCTCTCTGTCCTGGAGGTGCATCGCGACCAGGTGGTCCGTCCAGACCTAAGTAGTCCATGAAATAAAAATTTGCTTTGCAAAAGAAAACTTATTCATTTCAGCTAAGCATATTTTCGATTCATTAAAAGGTTATTTATTTATTGTTTAGCATACAATAAACGTTTTGAAAACACGGTAAAAATGGTTATAGTGAGAAAAAAAAGAACAAGAAAATTTTTATGTATTAACAATTTTCTCGTTCTTCAATGCAGGGCTTAACCACCAACGACATTAATTATTTGGGATCAAACAAAATTCAGTTTAAAAAATTTACCCGGATCTCCGTCAAAACCATCAACACCAGGAAGTCCAGGACGGCCAGGGGGTCCACTTGGTCCTTGATGACAGGTGCAGCCTGAACAACAATAAAATAATATATATTCATTGTTAAAATTTTACTGAAGTTTTTTTATTTAAAAATGTGTACAAAATGCTATCATAAACTATTTTTCTGTTGTCCTTACAAAATGCTATGGGTAAAAAAATTTTAAGATTTTTTGTACTTGAAACTTTTTTTGTTTTCCAGGGCCATTGTAGTTATAGGTTCAACTGCAGTTGAAAATTGATTTTTTTTTTCAGACTTCTATGATTATTTGTGATTAATATACAATTAAACACGCCGTAAAAAATTTAGCATTAAATTTATAATATATTTAAAATTTTTGGTATGATTTTGATAAAAAGTTTTGTTTCGAAACACTTTGCTTACCGCCCGCCATATGCAATAAACATAACACAATGTTAAAAAATCGAATAAAGCAGAGAAATATTTACAATAACAAAATCTTTATTTTTAAACTTTTTTTAAATTGTCTTAAAAAGATTTGCCTTTATAAAATCCAAAAGTTATATTTGCATAAAGACGTTTCTTGAATTTTAAAATATTCATCATTTTTCTTCATTGCAAAATATTGGTTGAAATTATTCAAAAAATTTTAAAAAAAACAGCGTCTTAGTTGTCCGAAACAGGATTTCTAAGTTTTTGTTTTTTGACACTTTGAACGAAGTATAAACCGAGGTTAAAACATCAGTCAAAAACACTTTTTTCTGGTTTTCGCATTTTTTATAGACTTATTATGTTTACAAACGAACAACAATTTTTTTTATTTTAAGAAGGCTGTCTAAATCGTCTTTCAAAAATGTGAACAAGTCAAAACTATTGGGAAAATGTTAAAAATTCCGGTGATTTGTCAAAAATCGTGTTTATATTTCGTTCCTTGCATTTTTCGGAAGAAACACCCACACCGCCTTACTGGAGATATAACACAATTTCAAATTGTTCATTATTAGAGACAACCGATAAAACTTTTTGGCTACACTGAGCTACAGTTTAGTAATGTTACTGTCTCGAATATTATGCCCCGGAAGCTCCGGCCATTTAAAGTCTGGGCTACGGAGGCCCAACACTTCAATGAGTAATTTAAATTTTTGCCGCTTTTTAAAAACTATTTATACATTTTATAAATTATGTATTTATATATTTGTACAAAATGTTGGAATTTTATTCACATGTTTGGCATTGTCATGTTAACCAATCTAAAACAAGAAAAAGCTCCGGAGCTACCGAGAACATCACTAAAACACTATGAGTCGGAAAAACGTACAAGAAGACTCCTGCAGCTGCCTGCCGCCGAAGAGACTGGTTCCGGTGTTTCGGGTGAAGGAGGAGAATGGGTCGGGCTGCTGGACGAAATCCGTACCAAAATGGTAGATCTTTCGTCCGATGGATCGCGCCAATCGCGTCCCGCCATCCCCGGCCGACAGTTGCGTCCGCACGATTTCGGTCTTCAAGTCCCCACTACGGGACTAAACAGAAACCGCTTTATACTTATTTAGAATAAACTTTTGGCTTGGACTTTTAACCCATGACACTTTGGGATTGCAGCGGAATAGAGTACTTATAAAATACAAGACTTAAACCTGTAATCTCCAGCATCAACCTCTTACTGACTAATATGCTTAATAAAGCTTGATTTTTGATTTTTTTCAGTTAGAAAAGAAAAACGCAGTTTCATTGGCTTTTATTTTTTAACCCACTTTAATAAAAAAGCGTCTAATTTTATTTTAAAAATCTGTTCACTTACTTTACAAAAATCCATTTCATTCTGCAACACAGATTGGATATGTTGAACGTAATTGTACACCATAGGCAAAGCGACTACGGTAATCAATGTTGCCACTGTGCTAAAGGCGACGCCAAAAAAGGCGACACGTCTTAACGTTTCCGCTTCCTTGTATTTCTTCAATTCCTCATCCATCTTTTGGTAGTCCTTGGACATACCTCTGCAACATTGATAAAACAATAAAACAACCATACAACGATAATAAAAACATCAAAAACTCATGTTTAAAAATGTTTCACTGGGCTTATATGTCCTGATCTAAGGGTCAGCCATAAAATCCATCGCTCAATTTGAATAAAAGATATACGGTGATGTTTAACCCATTGAACGCCGAACTTAAAGTCGTGATAAAACCAAATGAACTTGAAGCAGCAAAAACAAAAGCTTGTTTTGATAAGAAATCAGCTTAGGTTTAGGTTTTAACATCTTCAAACATGAGAACCATAATTAATACTTTTTGTTCTAAATTTAACAAATCAGCGTTATCTTAAGTAACACACCACTTCAAAAATCATTAAAATGAGCACTTTCATTATATTGTATTGCAATATTAATCTTAGTCCTGACTCTCGAATTAAAAATTAAAAACTCAAAACAAGAAAAATTAAAAATTAATGCGCGTGTTTTTTAAAGGCGACCTGAAAATTAAATTTTAAAAAAATGCGTAAAAATTTTTTTATTCATAAAAATCAGTCTAAAAACACTGCATCTTAAACGCAGTCAAAACTTGTTATTGTTGTAGTTTTAAAAACCAAAGTATCATTTTGTTTGTATTTTATTTTCATAAACAACATCTACATAGGTGTTTTTAATTGATTTTTTAATCGCAAGTATTAATATTCGTCTTGAATCTCGAAACAAAAATTAAAAACTCAGAACAAGAAAAATTAAAAATTTATGCAGGAGTTTTTTTGAACGCGTACCTAAATTTTAAATGTTTCTTGTTGTGAGTTTTATTGGATTAAAAGAACTAAAATTAAAACTAAAACTAAAATTATTGATTAGTCAGAACTAAAATTAACATTGTAATGTTAATTTTAGTTCTGACTTTCAAGATTTCAGAGATTTTCAATACGGTGAGTTCCTTTAGCAGAATGGATCTATCACGTTATTCGTCAGTACTGTCTTATAATATTACCAATCAGGTGAATCAAAGTTTAGCATTGAGCAGTGCTGCTTTTGTGTTTTTGTTCTGCGTTACACGCTTTTTTGACTTAATGATCAGCAAAACAAAGCCTGTTTACCAAAAAATCACTAAAAGGTGATAAAAATTTTTCTCAAATTAATTAGATTTTTTTAGTAAAAAGTATATTATGATTTTACGCCATCCTATTTTCTAAAAAACAAAGTGCGTCCTCCGTTGGAGTGCCCACGAAATATTAATATTAATTTTCTTGCTTATTTCATGTACAAAACTATATTTAAAATGGTAATAAATTCAATTTGCTGAAAAATAGAGGAGTAGAATTGAGTTCGGGATTTCCACTGCATTATAAGTCATTTCGACTTTATTAGTGTAGTGAGATAATAACCTTTTTAAGGTTTTTTTCTATCCTTGACAATTTTCGGATTTCCGCATCTACTCTTTATCAACTAAACCAATATACCACTTAAACACGTGAACTGAAACTAAAACATAAACTATTAAACATAATAAATAAAAAATAAGCAACAATTGACAGTCGTATATTTCGTAAATCTAAACTTACCCTGTTTTATATCTGGCGGTCTGTAAATCGTCAGCGGTAAGAAACAAGTGTATTTTACATTTAAATATCGACATTTAAATCTGGGACAGTAGTAGGTAAGAGGTTCTGCATCACCCTATCGGGCCTTCCTAAGATCCACTTGACCACAATAGCAACATTTACCGTGCATGACTGGCAGGATATTTTTAAACGACCGCACATTTGCACTTATACCTAATTTGTTCCACGCGTACATTTTCACTCTACTGCTGGAGTTACGTACTTTTCCCATGATGAGATTTTATGTCACCTACATGTATAAGCAAAATTTTTAATCGGAATCATAATACAAGGCATACCGCTTTATTTGATGTGAAATAACGTTTCTTATCACAGTTTGTGATATTAAAAAGCTTAATGTTAAAAAATAAACAAAGAATTGAGAGAAGATTATTTGCAAACATTTTTTACGCAAGAAAATTATTATAATAAATAAAAAAACGGAAGATTAAAAAGTTTTATAATAAATCAAACACAATTGACCAAGTGGTTTGTGCAGAAAATATATAAATCGTTGAATTTCTCAGTGTTCTCAGTCCTTTTTTTCCATCATTTTGAGTTGTAACATACGTCATTACAAATTAAATAGGCAATAGCACAATGATATAGAGTGTTTTTTGAGTTGATGACGTATTTTTTAAACTAATAATTTTGTATTCTCAAAAAAAAAGCTTATAAACTTTTCTTTGTGTTCCGACAGAGAAACCGTACAAAGATATATTTTAAAAATAAAAAACACCTTAAAAATTCCTGTAGGCAGACAAGAACTGTAGTTTACAGCAGTTTCTAAATAGTTACCTTCCTTTTGCAGTTTGGTTTTTACTATTGAAATTAAGAAATAACTTCGTACTTTTTCCCTTTGTTGCTATACATGTATCTGTTGTCATCAAAGCCACAAAACGTTTTCATACGCACATTGCCAACTTTAAATGATAACCAGAAAATATCCAACTATTGAACAACAGTTGCCACATAAAAAATTCAGGATTTATTTCCACAAAAAATAATATCATAAATTATAAAATTAATTTTCTTTATTAACATAGAGCGACAAATCGACAGCTATTTTTGATTAGACATGAAAATTTTTTGCATATTCGGATAAAAAACTTTCGAACGTGTAAAGATGCTGTCAGCCAAATGTTCCTGCATTTCCACATTTTTTAATATCAACTTGGTGTTTTTGTGAATGTCCCAAAACTAAATAAATAAACAAAACAAAATGGTCTTTTTTCTAATTTTCTACTACTTTCCATTTACAAATTGGACCAAAATGATTACACGTTGATAAGATTTCAACTGATAAAACTATATGGTAGCAAAAATTATACGCAATAAACATAACAATAATTGTAAATACTATTGGCTATTGTATAACAACATACTATAAATTATTTAGTGACTTTTATTGTAATCATTTCATCTAATAAACTCCGACTAGAGCATTTAATAAAACGTCCCTACAAGTCTAAAAGGTAAAATCAAAATTTATGAAGATGGTGAGAATATTGTGAGGGATAGAAATGGAACCCTAAACCTAAATTTATAAACAAATTTAAAAACATATTTGACATACATGTGATTAAAATATTACTTTGCGAGATCAAAATCAGCGAGAATAAAAAAAATCGCCTCTGCTAAAAAAAACATTTAATAAATTAATACAATTTATATTTCTTAAAACGTAATACATTTTTGCAAAACGTGAATTTAAGGCATTGACACAGCAAGCTAGTACATGGGTTTTTAAACTGTAGAACAATGATTTTTTCAAAAACTGCTTTAAAATTTTAAACAATAAACATAGAGTTGCTTGAGTACCTCATTTATAATTCAACATGTTTACAGTTTTTTTAAATATTATACAATATACAAAAATGTTCATTTTGTGTTAAATTTTGTGTATGTCTAACTTTTTATCTCGCCTTATTTTAGAAAAAAGGTAACTGCGTTTGCCTGCGCTTTTGACCTTTTTCTTTTAAAGCTGGATGGCGTTTTAAGAAGAGCCTAATTTTAAAAATGATATTATAAGCTCCCTTTTAATAAAACACACCTTTGAGTCAGTAAGTAGAAATTTCAATACGTTTCGCCATGCAATCCAGTATTCTAATCCAGCGTAGGAAATTAACCGACAATTTGAAATTGTTTGTCAAAACCTAAACGATTATTGTAACCGCAAGCCTAACTGTTACCCACTTTTTTTTGATGATTTTGAGTTTTCACTTTTGGGGATTTCAAACTAATTTTTTGGGGCAGTAAGTTCCTATAATTTTGTGACAAATCCAAATATACTATACTGTTGACATTTCACAGATCCAGTAAACTTATATTTTTACGTTACGGTCATTAGGTGTTTTGATGTTAACATTTCAAGGTGTGTATTTCTTGGGTGGCAAATTTACAATAGTGTAATAAAAGTTATACTTACGAAACAAGTTTTAATCTATATGTATTAATGATTACATACCCGAATGCGTCGTTAACGCGCCCGAAAACAAATTTTATAATTATTAAGATCCACCACCAAATCATAAGGAAAAAATATTAAAATTACGACAATTTGTAACTTAAATGCTGATGGTTGGTTTAGGAATACAGTTTTTCAGTTTTAATATAGCATTACAAAAAATTTATTTGCTTTATAAATAAATATAATGATCATAGTATTTTATATATTATGCTCTAAATTTAAAAATAATTATTAATATTTTGCAATAATGTTGATTCTTAAAATTTATAGTCAAGTAATCTAAAATTTTGATCCTATTTTAGCTAAAATTAATACTAAAAAATATTTTTTATTTATATCGGCTTCAATTAATATCTCTGTAATTGGCCTTACAAAAATTTTAAAATAACTTTGATGTGTTTATGAAAGGTGCAAAAAACTGTCAGTCATTTTCAAGTTTATTCGAAAATTAAATTTTCTTTTCCGTTAAAATAATTTGCATTTTCCCATCAATCAATAATTTATTAGATCCTTTTGTCATTTTGACAGGTGTGCGAATCGCCCTAAACCTTCTTAATCAACCTAGGGTGTTTTATTTCTATTTTTTAAATTTCTAAAGGTTCTATATGTTAATCAATTTTATTTATTTTAATTTTATTAAAATTAAAATACCTTATACATGAAATACCGCTAAAATACCTGAGATATATCCCTAATAAAAAGTATTTTTAAGAAAACCGAAACTAGGAATAGTTTCCATTAAGGGGACAAAATTGCCCTTATAGAAAAAAAATACTTTCAAAATAAATTTTTGATTTTAATATAATTTGTTTTTTTTTAAACATAAATATTTCTAAAGAATGCCTGAGTATCGATTTTTATTTTTTCCATATTTATTTTTACCATTTTGCTTTTTTTTATTTTGTATGATCTTCTTGAAAACTCGCAACTATATAATTGAGAACGGTGTGGCAAATTTTTTATAGATACTAATTGCTATAATATTTACGTTTATTTTTGATTTTTAAACCACCTTTTTCACATTTTAAACTTTTAAATCGCCCAAAACTTAACTACTTTTTTTAATACTAAACAGATCAGGCTAAAAATTTTTGTTACCTTGGTGCAAAGAAACCTAAATTTTATTATTTGTAAAGTAAATAAGACTTGTAATATAGGAGTTTAATTTGCATTCTTGTTAATATTAATCCTTAAAAAACTATATTTTATGTCATAATTTCTATTTAATGATTTCAATTATTTTAAACTGCATTTTTTGCTGTCTTTATGAATTGATATCAACAGTTAAATTCGATTATTCTTGGGGACAAATTGTATCAAGTAATTATTACTATTTTACCATATTTGCAATATAAATCGAAATCTAACATTTAAAAACTCTAGAAAAGCTTTTCCAACATGATTTATGAAACGTTAGCATAAATCAAATACGCATTCCTATATTTTATTTTATTATATTTTTAATTTATTATAATTGTATCAACAATAAATAATTTAATATAATGTGTAACTGGTGTATCAACCAGCCATTGTGCCCTTATCACCAACTTAAATTTAATACGTAACGGTTTCGGTTTCTTTAGATTTATACTTAAAAATTAGCGTGTTTTAAAAAAGCATACGTTTGGATCTGAAGGGAATTTTAACGTTACAAAACCGTTTATAGCCAAATTTTTAGATATAACAAATCTAGTACAAATCTTAAAAAATTTTCTTAAGGAATTTTTTAACGTTTTTTGTCTTCTCAAAATCTTTAGTATGACCTAGGTTCTACTAATATTATACATATTTTTTGTGCGTAATTAATACCCACTGAGCAAGCATATTTTAATAATTAAAAGTGTACGGTAGCAATATGCAAATTTTATTCTCGGATACAGTGTATTACGTAGGATAATTCATATAGCAAAAAATTTGAATTTTGCTACCGTATAGCTTTAACCATTTCAATTTACTCGCTTACTGGCCACTAATCACGCACAAAAATTATGTATAACCTAAGTACGACCTAGGTCATATGTAGAATTTACCACAGTAATGTTTACTTACGACATTGGTCAGACGAAGATACCACCGCCGTGAAATGAAAGTTTCACCTTTGTCATATTATGACGGTGTCATGGTTGTAAAGGAGGAATTGGCCATGAGAAAGGGTTAAGGCTGAAATTTTTTTTCTGATTTAGCTAATAAACTTAAAACTTGTTGCTTTTTGACAAATATTGCTGGTTTTTAACTTTACCCACTTATAAAATAACTAAATTGGGCTTCAAGTTGGTAAAAGATTACATTACACGTTACTTTTAATTTTATTTCATACCACAAATTACATCCTACTTTTAATATTATTTCATTTTTGTAAAAAATTAATTTTTTTAGCGATAGTGAGAAAAAACACTAACCGTTAAATAATAGAATTTTAGCTTTTTTAGGATTTTTGCTAAAATAGTTTATTTGAAAAAAGATCCTAAATTCTAAAAAACTAATAATATAATATTAAAATCTATTTTATATCAAATTAATCGAATAAATTTTTCAGCTTTTCCAATGAATGTTTTAGTGAATGACTAGAAATTTATTAAAAAATAGTATTGTGACATACTCTAAATTAAAACTAGCCTTGAAAAATGCTCTAAGAATAGAGCAGGAAAAAGGGACGATTTTTCCCGGGCGTATGTTTAGACAGAAAATTTACTAGTCTGAGATGGACATTATGTGGACTATAGGAAACTTGCATTTGGTTTGGGCAGCTGCCTACTAAAAAAAATTCTACCATATTATAATGATTCGTTTAAATATTAAACTAATCACACAGCATTGTCAGGAATGCATAGAAGTAGGGAATGTCCGACTGTGTGTTAAACTTTTGTTCAAATTGTAGGTAGATTATTCCACAGTGTGGATTTTTTATCACGTAGAAATAAAAATTTGCGAACGCAAAACTCATAGATGAAGTTTTTCAACATACTACACTGTCGAAAAATTCAAATTAGTAAAAATATTCGATGTTTTAACATATAAAATCATTTATACGTCCGATGCAACAAAAAACGTAGAATATTTGACAACATTACGTGGAAAAAAACCTCTGCTGAGTATTTTACGCTCACGGATTTTTGCAGTTCGAAGTTTGCAAAATGAAAAATTGTAAACGCAGAATGCATACAATAAATTTTTTTACATAATACTGTGGAATAATTCAAATTATTCAAGATATTTGATGTTTTAACATGTAAAATAATTTATACGCTGGATTCAACGAAAGTGGTGAATATTTGACAACGTCACGTGAAAAAAAACATCATCACAGAGTTATACGTGTGCAGTTTTTTTGTTTGCAAGAATTGCGGTTCTCATGTAGAATAATCTACAGTATACGTAGAAAAATTGTCACGTAGATTATTCAACAAATTGTAGATTATTCCACAACGCGTTGTGGATTTTTTTACATGATAAAAAATTTACACTGTGGAATAATCTACCTATAATTTGAACAACTGTTTAACACACAGTCGGACATTCTCTACTCTTATGCATTCTTGGCATTGTTAAATGTTTTAGTCTGATGAAATGTCAGTTGAAAAAATTATACTCACAGCAATCTTTGACAAGCGCGAAATCGCCACTTTTCAAATTAGAAGGTTATATTTGTATATGTAGGAAACAACTATAAATTTGAAAAAGTGAAGATTTCGCGCTTGTCAAAGATTGCTGTGAGTATGATTTTTTCAATTGACATTTGATGAGACTAAAAAAATGCAACAGTGCTGTGTGATTAGTTCAATGCTTAAACGAATCATTATAATATGGTAGAAATTTTTATTCAGTCAGAAGCTGGCCAAATCAAATGCGAATTTCCTATAGTTCACATAATGTCTATCTCAGACTAGTCCACAACTTTTCTGTCTAAACATACGGCGGAAAAATCGCCCCTTTTTCCTGCTCTATTCTTAGAGCATTTTTCAAGGCTAGCCTACCTCTTTTTTGAATCAAATTAAAAAAATCGCCTAGTAAACTATAGTTTTAGCTGCGCCATGACATATGTTTATAATCATTCCGTTTTTTTAACAGTTTTGATATTATGAATAGAATACGGATCATTTATCAATAAAAAATGGCTCCTAAGAAAATTATGGCGGAATTTTCTACGTTTTTCAAGAGCCGATTTTTCTTTTTGATCAATCAGTAACAAAACGAGGGAGGAATATTGGTTTTAAGATATAAGCGTTTGAAAAATAATGTATTAATAATAAGGAAAAGAAAAATATAATACAAAATATACACACGTTTTTTAATTATAGTTTGCGCCGTGCCATGGGGCTTTACCTTCATGTGGTGTTCCCGCGTAACCATAAAAATAAAAAATAAGAAGAAGAAGATGAAGTTAAATTACAAAATTTACCCACGTTCTTAATTATAGTTAGCGTTGTGTAGTGGCGCTCCAGTGCCACCAAAAATTCAATTATATTTTTTAAATAAAAAATAAGAAGAAGAAAAAGATGAACATTAATTACAAAATTTACCTACGTTCTTTAAATATAGTTGACGACGTGAAGTGAGCCTAAATCGCCGTGTGGCACTTCCACACCTACCAATGATTGCAATTATATTTTTTGAAATAGAAATAATAATGATAAGAAGATGATGAACATAAATTACAAAATTTATCCACGTTCTCTAATTATAGTTGGCGCGATGCCGTCGGCTAAACTGCAGTGTGGCGCCCCCGCGCCACTGATGATTGGAATAATATTGTTTGAAATAGAAATAATAAGAAGAAAAATCCGAAAATGAACATGAATTACAAAAATTTTCTGTTGCCCCAGTTATAGATAGCGCGGCGCTTTTAGGCTTAATCGCAATGGGCGTTTCTGCGCTTTCGATAATTGCAATTGTTTTTTTAAATAAAAAAATCAAAAGAAGAAGGTGAACATAAATTACAAATTTTATCCACTTCCTTTGATTATAGTTGGCAATTATAAAAAAAATTCCCAACGTTCTCTAATTATAGTGTGCATGGTGCTATGGGGCTAAACCGCCGCGTGGCGTTCCCGCGCCATCGATGCTTATTATTATTTTTTAAATAAAACTTTGAATTAATTAAAAAAAGAGTACTTTGTTGTTTTTGCCGTTTTCTGTGCGGTTGAAGTAGATGACGCTGGGAACTGGTTCGGTTTCTGCCACCAATTAAAACCCCTCTTCTGCTATTTTTGTACGGTTTCTATGAAGGGCTGATCATTGTCTGCTCTGTACAATCTTTATTGTTGCCAAAAGGCTGTTATTGTGCGGTTGGGAGTTTCTATTTGTCTATTTTTTCTATTTTTTATTTTGATCAACAAATCGATAACAAGGATCTAAATGAAAAAAGTGCTTCCTAAGAAAGTTGCGTAATTTTTTCTTCTTTCCAATGAGCCCATGTTTACTTTTTATCAATCAGTAACGAAGAAGGAATATCGATTTTAAATATTGATCATTGGAATAATAGTATTAATAATAATAATAATAATAAGAAGAAGAAGAAGAAGAAGAAGAAAAAGAAAAAGAAGGTTCTGAAATTTAAAATTTACCCACGTGCTCTAATAATGTTTGGCGCGGCGCCGCGGGGTCAAATCACCCCGTGGCGCTCCCGCGCCACCCATGATTAAGTTTTAAGCCTTTTGTCTTTATTCTGCTAAATTCATTAAAAACCATTCATTCAGTTCCTTTTTTGTGATATTATTTTTCTAGAAGAATAAAAGTAAATTTTATCGAAATAATTAACATATACAATTGTGTATTGTAACTTATTTATAACAAAGGAATACGGTTTATTAACCAATTACCTTTCATTAGAATTTTCCTTTTAATAATGATGATTAAGTGAAACTGTTCATTTAAGAATCATTTCTCATTTTGCTTTATTTCACATGAGCTGTTATGTGTTTGACCAATTTGATACATAATGTATAGTTTTGGTTTTAAAATTTAAGAGATCAACGATTAAATACATAATAGTTAAAGATAAATTCTATCAGGGTGAAAATAGATGAGTGGAAAAGTAACCACTCGTTTTTTGAGAAAATATCACGTGCAGAGAAACACATGACGCAACTAAATAATAATTGGTTACATAACGGCTGAAAACTTTTTTTTTAATTTGTCGCCCTTACGGGTTTATTGTTTATTTTTTCCTGGCGGAGAACGGTTACGCCCTTAATTTCAGCCTGGAAGACTTTAGCTTTAGTAAAATTGCGAATTCAGACTATATAAAGCTTTACCATGGGCCACCAGCAAATGGACGACACAGCCATTTCCAAATACAAAGAGGCAGAAGCTCTAAGAAGAATTGCATTTTTCGGGGTCGCTTGCAGTACGGTTGCCACTTTTATATGTGTCGTTTCCTTACCCATGGTGTACAATTACGTTCAACAGGTTCAATCCGTACTTCAGAATGAATTAGATTTTTGCAAGGTAATGCTTATATTTATAAGAATGTTTATTTTTACCAAGAGCATCCTTATGTTTTAGAAGAAATATAAATGAATAGTAAGCGCAGGTAATTCTGCCTCAGAGACAGATAAGATACAGATTGAAAAACCTTAATTTTTAGTGGAGGCATAGTCAGATGGCAACAATATTTAGGATGTAAGCAAGGAAGTAACAAAATCTTTCAGCATAAAATACATCGCCCTTTTTCGCAATAATTTAGGATAATATGCTGGTATATTATCTAAAAATCGAACTAAGTTCTAAAAAAAATTCTCTGTGCTTGACTGTAATTTATTATTATGTCTATAATCTAATTTGCTAAAAAACAGCCTAATTTCTAAGCATCTTTTTTGCAATTACTTTTCTCAAATGCGAAGTTTTTAACATTTTCAGTCGCGTAATGGAGATCTTAAAACTGAAATGACTCGTACACAGTTGGTGAAAGGAGACCATGGAATGAGATCTACCCGTTCCACGCCTTTTCTTTTCGGTTTAAAGCAGAGTGACCTGATCGCGCTGGTGGAAAAACTGTCCCAATCCACCGGAAGAAATTTCGTAGACCTTTTTGCGCAGGATGCACCATTAGAAGAGTCATGTAAGCATGTAGCATATATAAAAAATTTACCTTATAATTGATTTTTTAAACTTCTAAAAACAAATTTTTGTTCGTTAGACCTTTTAAAAAAGTAATTTAGCAACATTTCGTTATATGTATTATTATGTACCAGCACTGATTTAAAAAAATGTTTGGTTTCGTTTTTGGTTTAAAAAAATGTCGTTTTCATATTTAATTGGTCAAAAATAAAGAAAGGCCATTAAAAAAGCGCTAAAGTTTTTAAATATACAAAAATTAGACAAAATTACAAAAAAATTTTATCAAAAAATCTCAAATCTCATTATCTTAATTTTTGTAAAGCAAAATAAAATTATAATAAAATTATAATAATTAACGTGGTTTCTAAAAACAACACTCTTCGTAAAGTCTGGTTTTTGCGAAATTATATAACAAATTATGTTACATATTTTTGAATTTATATCGGGCTAAAATAACTGCAGAAAACGTTACACATCACAAAATAAGTTTGGAATAAATATAAAAATCTTATTTAACGTTATAAATTATTTTTTAATTAAAGGCTGCACCTGCAATCAAGGTGGCGCGGGTCCAGCTGGGGAACCTGGTGTTGATGGTACTGACGGTGAAGATGGAGATCCGGGTACGTTAATAAACTCTTTTTCAATATGTTTCACTTTTCAAAAAGTGTGACGGTTGTTTATATAAACAATCATTTTGTTATATTACTTGTATTTCTATATTAAATGTCTCGAAAGTTAATAATATTGCGTGTTATCAAACAATTCGTAGTTTTAATAATAGAGAGACATAGCGTTTAGAAAAGCTTAAATCCAAATGAATTTACAGTCGAAATATTTTAGACATTTTAAAAGTTGAAGTCTATTATTCTATCACATTTATAGTTTCAAGTGTAAATGTTACCCGCAAACCTGCTTTGAATTCGGGCTTTTGCTATTATGAATGTATAAATAAGAAAGTTTGGCTGAAAAATAAATTTTAACCAAAAGCTTAGACTTTCATAATAAATTTTCTCCATGTCAATTACTTAAAATACGAACCTTCCTCGCATAGAATTTACTTAGATTTTTTTAATTTTAGGATTGGATGGAACAGATGGTGAAGATGCAAATCAAGATGAATCTGCCGAATCTCTTCCTGAAATTACTTGCACCACTTGTCCTCCAGCTCCTGTAGGCTTTCAAATTTTATATTATATCTCTGTCATGGACGTATAGAAAAGGGGGGGCAGGAAACGAAAAGGGGAGGGGGGTAGCAATCGTTTTTCTTAACGGCCGTTTCCACATCTAAGGGAATTTAAGGAATAATCTAAATATGAAATTGCTTTTGTTTATTATTAGAGTTTTGGGGCATAATAAAAATGTATAACACCAGAATGATTTTAGAATAAACAAATTATTAAAAAAAGGTTATAAATACAAAAGTAAAACATGTCAATATACCAATGGTAGGTATATTTCAACAAGTTTTTGCTCCAGCGGCTGACGGGACACTTTTCAGAGACCACCATCTACAGTTGCGTGTTCCGCGCCGTGACCCCGGTCCACACTTCGGCAAACCGCTTTTCTCGGTATACATCTATATACCCGCTTGCATGTCGCCATCAAAAATTATATCAAATAAACAAGAGGTATACCAAATAGTCTAGAAAAGTAGCTTTGAATCATGGTAGCGTAATTTAATTTAATAGAATAAAATTAAAAGCGCAGGATGATTGGTGTTGTACGTCTAAAAACATGACAAAGAGTAGTCGTAGATTTAGTCCAAATAAACTCTATTACTTTGTTTTGGCTATTCTAGGTTTTCCTTTCAAATCGATGAAAATTCGATTCTTGTGTATTGCATACTGTTTCAAACATCAATATCACCTAGGATTTTCATCGTTTCACCTTTTAATTTAAAAAAAACCGCTCATTTGGACATTTATAACTATAAAAACCATTGCCTATAGAATGTGTAGTGCGAATTTTTGTAGGCTGGAGAAACCGGACCGCCTGGAGAAAAGGGCCGTCCAGGTCTTGCCGGGGACCAAGGGGATCCTGGTCCTGATGGTAAAGAAGGACCCACCGGACCTGAAGGACCAAGCGGACCCCCTGGAGATCCGGGAACACCAGGCACACCGGTAACTTTTTAAAAATTTTTGTAAAAGGTTTTATTATATATAAAATATTCTTTTTTAAATTTTAGTTGTATAGATTTTATAAAAAATCAAGGGCGTAGCTAGGGGGGGTTATGGGGGTTGTGACCCCCCCCTTTAGGGCTGGCGGAGGTAAAAATTTAGGGGTCCTAATAGAACAATTTTAAAAAATTTATCTTTTTTTAGAACTTTTAAGTGATGTTTCTAATGAATTTTAAAGACAATTTTTGAAAAATTTTTCGTGCTGTCGCACAATTTTAAATGTTCTGCCTTTTTTAAACCTAAAATTTTTGAAGTTGAACTTAAAAAACAATGCAAATAACAGCAAAAAGAATCACTTAGCGCGAAGCGCAAAATTTTTTTACCCTTTTTAATGTCTTTTTTACGTTATTTTGAAAATGGAGTACAACCCCCTACAACCCCCCCTTTCGAAAAATTTGTATGGAGTACAACCCCCCTTTCCGAAATCCTGGCTACGCCCCTGTAAAAAATGTTAACACTTTTAATAAAAACCTATAGACACCTTGCACTGGAACTCGGTTTATACATGAAGTATGCAATATAATTAAGCGTGACCATAATGGATAATTACCGTCCCTCCTACTCATCTTTCGTAGTATGCAGATCAACGGAACGAAATTTCGCGCCTTTTCGGCCCGTTGATCTGCATACTACGAAAGATAAATAGGAGATACGGTAATTACCCATTATGGTGACACTTATGTATATTGCATACTTCATGTATAAACCGAATTCCAGTGCAAGGTGCCTATTAAATAAATTCGTTTTACTTCGCGTAATAATTTCACTTGATGCATTTACAGTTTATTAGTCAAATAAACATTAACGTAACAGTCGAAGGCGAAAAAAATTATTATAATTTTATAATGTAAATTTGTTTGGACTTATGGCAATGGTTTTCAAAATTTTTTTTCAGTATTGTGAAAAAACATTCATTTTTTGTCCTTATTTGCCATAAAATTGATCTAAACATAAACACCTTAATTTATTCTATTTTGCTACAATTTTATCACCAAAATTAGAAGTCAAAGGGATTTTCAAAACCAACATTGATACAAAAAACTGGAAGCAAAAAAAAACCATAACAAATTTTGGAATGTGCTATAAAATAACATTTACCAGAACGAAACCAATGTAAAACAAGCAAATTCAACTTAGCTTAACTTGTTGGCAATTTTCAAAAACACACTATTAAATTTAAAATTTATTATAAAAAAATCTTATAAACAACCTTAACCATAGTCAGTAAACCTAGGATTACTTGTTTTCTCTAAGATGCCAAAGAAAAATCCTAATATCAAGCAACTTTATTAGGAATAATTCACGTAACAATTTTAAGGACCCTCAAATGGCGAGTACCACTCCTTATTTTCAGTTATATGTTTTTGTCCGTTAGAATCAAAGGAACAGGAGCTCAAAACTGGAGATCTTTATGCTCATTGGAGATCAGTTTTTCTCAGCTCTCATTGTTTAAAGTGATAAGCGTCATAATTTTATTGACATCTTTAAATACTGAACACTTTCTGTTCAAATAATAGTATATTGACCATCGTATTTTTGTTTATCGGTGTATTTTTTAAAACGCTGTTAATCTGATATCCGCCAATTCGATCGCCAATGATCACCAAAAAGTTGATTCTCGGAATCAAGATTGGCGAGCAGTTTATCGAAACAGTACGCGCACATCTTACTTGGAGTGCTATACTAATGCGTTAATGATGGCAACAACGGATTAAATGATCTACCAAGTAAACATTAAATTAACGGTGGGTTTTTGAGGAATGCTAATGTATTTCAGGGTGAAAAAGGTCCCCCGGGAGTCCAGCAGCCGGGTGAGGCTCCGGCTGGTTCTCCGGGATCGCCGGGAGAGGACGGAGCTAATGGAGAACCCGGTGAGGATGGATCTCCCGGATCTGATGGAATTCCCGGACCCAGAGGACCAAGTGGAGATGCAGGAGAACCAGGAACTCCAGGTATTTTTATTTTAATTTTTCTAATATTTTAACATTTTATTCTAGAATCTATATTTTAGGGAAAAAATAAGTAAGCAGATTTTTATTCATATAATATTGTGTTTTTTTTTTGGGAACTACCATTTTCTTTTTTATGTTTTCTAAAATTTATGAGTTTTTTGCAAATAAACCACTTTTGTACTACCATCATTATATACAAAACTTAGCAGTTAAATCAAAAATATATAACACAAAAATTAAGATAAAATATGCGTCTTTATATATTTCTCAGACACATTCACTTCTCTAACTAAGAGGCGCCGTAATTAGGGCCTTAAAAGGTCCTCATTAGGGCGCGCCCTAATTAGGGCGCGTACTATTATTATAGCCTTTAAAAAAAACCAATTTCAAACACACCGTGTGGTTGCATTTTTCGTGCAAATTTTGTGACGATTTGAATTTTATTAGAAAGAAATCGTGGTTTTTATGATTAATAATTAAACTAAAAATCTCTGTTTATTCATTATAAAAACTTTTAATTAAAAAAACGAATTTTTTTGTCTAAGAACCTTATTAGAGCAATTACAGATCTTATTTAGGGCCATAATACACTCTAACTAGGACAATTGGTGGCCCTAACTAGGCCCCTAATTAAGGCACGCCCTAGTTAGGGCAGTAAATGTGTCTGGGAAATATATGATGTCACATATTTTCCGTACATTTTTATGTTATATATTTACGGTTAAATAAGCAGATTTTAGTTTTTATTTGATAATAAATTTATTTCTAAACAAAGGTTTAACCACTTTTAATTATTATTAAGTTTAAAGTTTATGTTATAAATTAACGTTTCAGATGAACTGTTTTAAAAAATATCTTTAAAAAAAATTTAGAAGTATTCATAATTGTTTTTCTCCGCAATACCGGCTTCAATATGCAATTTTTAAAAACGAATATGATATTTACGAAAATGATATCTAAGTCTTAGGGGTTGATCTATCTATTACCGCTAAATTTGTTGTCTGCTTGATTCTATTGTAAAATAAATGTAAAAATTGTTCCTTTCGTTACATACATACTCTTATAAGCTTTACGCCATCTCTAAAAAATGAATATCAATAATAATAATAATAACATTTCTGCATTTTTTACCGTATGCAAACTTTTTAGGTGGCCCAGGATTGCCAGGTATTCCAGGTATCACAGGAGTGTCAGGGGGAGCTGGGGATTGCGGCCACTGTTCACCACCAAGAACGGCTCCTGGTTATTAATTCCAATTGCCAAATACTTTCCGAGAATTTCAAAATTTTCATTGACAGCAAAATTTTGCAGTTAAATTTTGTAATATGAACACGTTTACGTTTGCATACTTGGTGCGAATATAATGATAACTATATTTTGTCTTCTACATAGTTACATATCACATTTTCAAATTTTTGTTGAGAATCGTTAATTTTAAAGTTTATGCTTATTTAGGTAATTTTTATACTTTTTTAATCATACTTTCTGTTAATATTTTTGTATCTTTCGTTCTTTTTTATAAACCGAGCTTATGAGTAGTTTTTAATTAAGAAACACGCCCAGTTATTCAGTTGTACTGAGAAGGCTCCAGAAGGATTGGTGTCTAACAGGGTTCAAATTATGATTCTGCACCGTTTATTGTAATTTATAAGGAAATAAAGGGGAAGAAAAACACAAAAATATGTTAAAAACATACATGAAAGATTAATGTATACAAATCTTTGAAAGCCGTAGAAAAATATAAATCAATTAAGTTTGAATTTTTCTATATATACGTTTCCGGCCGCATTTATTCTAAAAAAGCAAACAGAAAATTCTTAGCGTTTATTTATTCTGGTTAAATTTTGCAACAAATAAATCTTGAAATAATATAAAATAAAAAAATGGTGTAAATCTATGAAGAATTACGACGGAAATCCAAATGTACTGAAAGGTCTCGAAGAAAATTTTGTAAAACTATATTAGTAAAAAGAAGACGAATAAAACCGACTATTGAAAAATACCCGAAAATTTCTTACGAAAAACAATTTTTAAAGAAAAAAATATGAAAGGGCAATTAGCATACAAAAATTGAATACAACATAGAGTAAACTGACTAATAATTCATGAATCCATAAATAAAACGTACACGGGTCCTCTCAATTTAACTCCTACATTTTATTGTTTAAAATTACAAAAAAGGTTTAATTTTAAATTAAAAAATTATTTTGGAGCGATGCAATGAGGGAATAAATTTGGATGAAGATGTACATTTTATTAATAAATTCTTTAATTATTATTTAGTTTATTCTACGGAGCATTATTCTATGGCGTATTATAATTACCATTTATTGTTTTGTGTTCAAAAATTGTATCCCTCAAGAAATTTTTAAGTATTTTTGACGTTTGTTTTTATCTTGGCTCTTTTTACATGCAAAATCCTCTTTGAGACCTTTGTGTAAATTTGAATTTCCGTCGTTATTTTTTATAAATAGACGTAATGTGTGTGTGTTTCCTAACTTTTCCCGAACCACCCAACGGATTAAGGTGAATAAGGTATAATTTGAAAGCTTATAACACGGGAATGTCGTAATTTTCCAAAAAAATTTCATGTACATCTTTATACTGGACAACGCATTTTCAGCAAAGGAAGGACCCTATGGATTTTGGAATTTAAAAAAAGTTTTGTCTTTGAATTGGCTCAAACTTTTTTTTAAAAAGTAATTAGCCAATGTAAAGCCAGAATATCAGGGTTTTTTGAAAAAAATGAACATGGACATCTTTATACTGAACAACGTTTTTTTTTCAATAAAGATGGAAATTACCTTGTTCCTCAACCACAAGAACGAGTGGGCTTAATGAGATATCATTAAGCCTATGGAAACATAAGAATAGGGGAAACCTTTGGACTTTGGAAACTGAAAATTTTTATTATTGTTAAATTAGCTCAAACTTATTGATGAGAGTATTTAGCCAATGTAAAACCAGAATGTCATGTTTTTGGTAAGATTAACATGGACATCTTAATGCTGGACCACGTTTTTTCACTAAAAAGGAGAACGACCTTCCTCACCAACCAGAAAAAAATTAGGCTAAATGAAATATCATTGCAAAGCTTACAGGCTAGGGAATGTCATTAAGATGTTGAGATTTTAAACAATTGCATGGACAACCTAAGGCTGGACAACGAATTTGCGCAAAATGGGGCACTATGGACTTTGGAAGTTGAGAAATTTGTTGTCGTCAAATGGGCTTAAACTTATTGCTTAGAATAATATTAGTCAATAAAAAGCCAGAATATTATGTGTTTTTGGAAAAATGAACATGAACACCTTTATACTGGACAACGCATTTTTCACCAAAAAGGGGATAGACCCTTCTCTCCACTCGCAGAACAAATTAGGTTAAATGAAGTATCATTGCAAAGCTTACAATTTGGGGAATGTCATAAAGAGGTTAAATGTTTAAAAAGTAACATGGACATTTTTAATCTGGACAACACACTTTCACCGAGGAGGCCCTATAAATTCTAAAAGTTAAATTTTTTCTACTGCTAATTGTTGCTGTTGCCATTGCTATTTATTACCAATAGATATTAGTAAATGAAAAACCAGCGTATTATTTTTTTGTAAAAATCAATATAAACATATTTATGATGGACAACGAATTTTTTCAAAAGTTGGTATGGACCTTCCTCCTAAACTACAAAAAAGATTGAGCTAAATAAGATATTATTGAAAAGCTTACCATTCAGAAGAGTGTCATAAATGGGTAAAAATTTTTAAAAAATAACATGGACATTTGTATGCTGGATAAAGCATTTTTACCAAAAAGACGGAAGGGATCATTCTTGCTAAATACTAAACGAAGTGAGTTGAATGAGATATCATTGTAAAGCTTAAAACTAAGAGAATTATCATAAAGGATTGAATTCGGAAAAATTAGCAAATGAATCTGGGAAATACAGATATAATTATTTCTCAACCAGCCGTAGGGCTAACCAGCCGTAGAGCTGACACGGGCTACTTGTTGAGTAAAAAGTCAATAGTGTTTCGGTCACTGGTGGAGCATAATTCATTCTGAGCATTTACTAAGAACCAATTATGAACGTGAGAACTACCTTATACAAAACGCTTCAATATTAAATTTTCCCTATTCTGAAAAAACAGAAACAAAACGGAGGTATTTTTTGATGTTACATACCAATATTAACAAAACGTGATTAAACCGGTGTCAAAGGATATTCTTTGCCCCCTAAAAATTTTTCCCCCCGGAAAAACTATCCCAGGATATTCTTTCCCCCTTTAAAAATTTGCATAAAGTTTATAATATTAATTCTGCGCATTCTTCAAAAACGTCATTAAATTAAAATATTTATTTTGTTATCATGATACTTTCATAAATTCATAAAATCATTCAGATAAAACCCATGAATTACTTTAACCATTTTAAACCTTAGTTTCCCTAAGCAGCCTAAGCAAAACCTTAAAATCAAGCTAAAATTCATACATAACAAACGAACAACAATATAAAAAAGAGGGGGAAAGAATATCCCGCTTTTAAGCGGGATAGTTTTTCCAGGGGGGGGGAAACTATCCCGGCTTTTTACCGGGATAGTCTTTCCGGTGGGAAAAAGAAGGGGGAAAATAAATCCCGCTACACCGGCATTCAAACCATAACCAAATAAAAAATTTTAAAGCCACATAAAATCTAAAAAAACAGTGGTGTTTATAGTGTGTTCCCTTTTCTTTTTTCACTGATTTTTACTACCAAATTTTTTTGAAAACTTTCGGTACATCCTGAATAACAGTTGTAGTTTCTTATTAAAAGCATTTTTCAATTACGATCTTTCAGTGAAAACATATCTGTCCAACGATTGGTAATAAATTATTATTGCATTTAATTTGTTTTTCCTTTAATACATAATTATGATGGTCTCAAATTCTCTATTTTAAAATAATGCTATCACAATACAATGACCACTGAACAACAACATCTTTTTTACCATATCAAAGAAGAATAAAAAAAGTAATTTAAAAATGACCGTATAACCGAATTACTGATCGTACTGTAACCAAATCTTAAATCAAGATTTTTTGAATAATTTGCCTTAGGGTTGATTTTTGTGAAATATTAAATTTAGAATTTTAAAACTTGACTAAAGCTTAGTTGAGTGTGCTCAAAGAAAAAAAAACCAAAATTTCAATTTCAGACAATCAAACAACGTTTTTTTCTGAATTCAGAAGATTTGTATAAATTCTCTTTAGGTCGAAATGCTAAAAATGTCATAAAAATCCAAAAATCGCCTAAGTTATCAAAAAACCTAATAATGTTTGAAAAAAGGCAAAAAGCTAGACCCCCTGGGTTATAGAAACAAAACCCCAAAAAATATTTGTGTAGGAAGGGTATAGTCCCATATATTTTATAAACATTAATAAATTACTACAAACATAAATAGAAAAGTAAAAGAGAGTTTTCAATATATTAAGTAAAAAAGTTTTACATGAAATTTAAAACGAGTTATTAGCATAAATTTTTTAAAAAAATTTTTAAAAGCCTAGAGATAAAAATTTTTTTAATGTTTTTGATAAAAACTATTTTTAAGCTTCTAAAAACTAAGTTTTAATTTTGTTTTTTGAATACTCTAAGGGAAATTTTTAATCAGGCTTAGAACTTTTATGGTCAGACTGTTTATTATATCTTTAGAAATATTTTTCAGCTTGTGATATATAACCTTGCATAACTTAACGACTAGGGTAACTTTAATTAGGCGTTTATAATTTAACTTAGTTTCAATAACGTTTTTTAAAAAAAACTATAATTCATTTTTTAAGTTGATAACATTATATATTTTTTTAACGAAGACATATTAATAAAACGCAAAATTAATGTGACATAAATTTTTTGCTCTACAAAGTTATTGTGTTTAAAAATTGAACATTTTAATAACCTCACACTTCGAAATCAATAAATTACACGCCATGTTTATTTACACCTGGATTTTAAATTAGGGTACAAGTTTTTAAAACGCGGATCTGAAAATTAAATTTTAAAAATCTCGTTATCAAAAAAATAAATTTTTATTATTAAAATATTTAGAATTTAATCTGGCACGCTCTGATACTTGGTGACAGCAAAGGTGGATAAAACGATCATCCGGGACAAAGGTATGAAACTGGTGTTTAACAAACGCGGTCATGCGAAAGACAACCAGTGGACGGACGGCTGTCATCGTGACGGACAGATGTTATCGTGACGGACAGGTGTCACGATATATGCTTTGAAACCCCTGTTTCCAAAGAGATTTTGTTTTCCTAGCTGACTTTAAAACACTATTTCAATTTAATACCGTATCCTTGACAAAAAGTTAAACAAATAACATAAAACAGAATAAAACAAGAATAAAAAAGAATAAATAACAAAGAATGTATCACTGTAATAAAAATTTGTATTTTATTGGTGCATCGCTTTGACACAAATTAAACCAACCCAAAAAGATAAAATTTAAACCCTCTTTTATTACAAAATACAGTAAAAACCCGCTAAAAAAGAGATTTGTTTTAATTCGTCAAAAAATTAAAAACAAAAAATTACGCTCGATTAAAAAGGGATTTAAATTTTGAACTCGGAAATGGCGAAATCAAAATCTCTTGCCCTACTCAAAATCTTCCGCTCAGCTATCGCAATTCCTACTAAGTTTTAAACATCTTATATAAACTGTTTTTTGTCTTTAAACAATGAATTTATAAAAGAAGTACTCAAGCAACACTGCTATTTTTCTTAAATCTTTTGTGTAATTTAAAAAAAATATGTTAAAATCACTATACTCTGCATAATAAATCCAAACAAATCTAGCTAAACAAAAAAATTATTTTTTTTAAATTTTGTTTTCAGTTTAATATTAAAATTATTTCTTTATTTTTATAAAGAATATGGTAAAAAATTATTTAAATATTTAAATTATTAAAAAAACATTTAAATTATTTAATTATTTGAATATAGAGCTGCAATTTTATTATGTGTTTATTTTTTTTAAATCACTAAATTGGAATATAATAGAAAAATTTAACAGTCTTTAATGATTTATTTTGTGATGTTTTATTATTTATTGTCGTTAAAACTGACAGAACAGGAAACTATTATACCAAACTATAGATTTTAAAAACTATGTCTTCTATATGTTGTTTGTAGTTATTCTGTTTATTATGCAATAAATGAATATTATTTGCATGACAATGCGTAGTTAAGTTTTTAAAAGCCACCTTAAATTAAATATCTTTGGATTGGATACAGCGATTTGAAACATTTATCGTGACACCCGTCCGTCACGATGCCACCCATTAGTCAGGATGTCTCCCGTTCATCCGCTGGTTGTCTTTCGCATGGGCGCGTTTGTTAAACACGAGTGTCACACCTCTGTCCCGGATGATCGTATTATCCACCTTTGGTGACAGTAATTTTTGTTTGCATTTTATAACAAACATGGTTTTTAAAATATTGACATTTGGTTAACATTTGAAACTATAAAATAGTAAATAGCAAAACTCAGCCTCATTTTTACTAAAATATTAATGAATAATTCTATATTTTTTCTTTATAAAATGTTGTGTTGTAAAAAGTTACTTTTACTTAAACTAATAAAAGTAATGAATTTTGGATTAGTTTTACTCGACTTTCGAAATTTCAATTACTTTTACTTTTACTCGACTTTTGAAATTTAAATTACTTTTACTTTTACTCTTACTCGGATTTTTTCTAGCAAATACTTAAGTTAATTTAAGTTTGTTTGTTTGTTTTCTCATGATTCGGATCACTTGATACATTAGATGTACAGTGTCGCCGTTTATATTATCTTGTACCATAATGGAACTCACCACCATTATTGGGCCAGTACAGCATAATATAACTATAAATCAACCTTCTAAAAAGGATTTAAGGGAAGAGTATTTTATAAATTAGAACCTAGCGTTATTATTATTATTTTTGGGAATTGGAATTTGTACATTGTTGAAATGTTTCCTTGGGAATCTTACCACAACTAAAAAAAACTAACAAAAAAAACCACACTACATATATATATATTTATTATAATATGTTAGGTAATCCTTACAACCCTAAATAGATAGTATTAACATTCTATTTTTGCAATTGCCGATACATAAGATTAGTTAATAGAAATTTTACTGTTGTTATACTAAGTGATGTTATTTAATACTTTAAGTAAATAGTGAATAAATTTTTTAACATAAATTAGTTAATATACTTAAGATTATACACTTTAATACTACTATAATATTTAACCAATTAGCATACATAAATAATATAAAGCTTAACTTACTTGATTAGCTGTTATGACCCTACCTATATATATATATCAGTAAGCTAGTAACCCAGCAAAGCAAACACCCGGCACTCTCCATAGGTGGTAAGGAGAATGGGTCCGAGGACCGGCCGCGACGAGGACGCTGGTGTGCATCGGCCCCAGTTAATTTAAGTAAAATTTATGTAATTCCAAGGACTCAATTTAGTACGGGCTTGTTGGAAAATGAGTGGCAAAAAAAACGTTGTTTAAGCCGTAACACGCTAAAAACCATTTATTTAGACAAAAAACTTATAAAACTATAAGAGAGCACTGGAGCACGAAGTCCAAAGGACAAAATCCAAAGGGAAAAAGTCCAAAGGACAAAAAAGTATGAACACGTTGTCTTTTAATTTTGTCCTTTGGATAAAGTCCCAAGAACGTTTTTACACTGTATTTATCCTTTGGACAAAGTCCAAAGGACTTTTGTCCTTTGTCCAAAGGACGTTTTGTCATAAGTATGAACCAGCCTTTACTTTACTTAAATTAAAATTTTTCGAATTACTTTTACTCTAAATAATTAAAAATCATTACTTTTTACAACACTAATAAAATGAAAGCTTACTAAACACCGTTTAAGATTTATTTAAGTGGCAGAGCTTTTTTCGCTTAAAATGTTCTGGAGTATTCCTACAGAAAATCGATTTATTCGCGGCTCCATAATTGTATAATTACATTAAGCTGGGTCCAATCTCACCGTAGTTTTAAAAAAGTTTTAAAGATAAACAACAAACCTCGTATGTGTGTGTATTACGGGTGTCATTAGTACTAAAGCTAAAGCTAAAGTGCTTTAGTACTAAAGGGTTTTTTGGGTTTAGTACTAAAGCTAAGGCGCGGCTAAACTGAGATTAGCTGGCAAAAGCTCGGCAAAAGGTATGGGCCCGGCAAAACGTTAGCTTTTGCCAGGAAAATGAAAAATCACCCAAAAAGGATTGGCCAAAAAAATGACCAAAAAACAAAAAAAAAAGTGTTCACCAATAAAAAACATGATTATTTAGTGAGATTTTTATCCATGAAGTGGAAAGGTATGATGGTGTCCTTTAAACTCAAAATTTTGAACCTCCCTCCTAAGCAAAAATCGAGTTCTCCTCAGAAAAGTTCTCTTTTTTTAATGTGGCTCCCCTTCAGAATTTTAATCCGACACCTCTAAAGTATTTTGTTTTGAAAATCCACAAGACACACCCTGACCCTCTTTTAGATTTCAAAATTGTATTCAAAATTGATTTCAAATACATCCTTCCCAGAATTTAAGATGCAATTTACAGCCGGTAACCAACCACCTCAACCCCTTCCCTAACTTTTAGCTGCCTAAAAACTATGCTTATATAAACTTGAATATACTATATTTTTACTTTAAAAGAAACATTAGTGAATATTTTAAACAATAATGCTAAGTGATTAAAATGAATTTTGGTTATAAGGTGCTATGAATATGGGGTTTTATTTTTTTGTGTTTCTTATTTTTGTTTAAGCATTTGAAAATACTGATTTTTTGCTTTTTTGAAGTATTTTTCGAGTTTCTAAGTGCTTAATATTAAAATAATCTTATTTTTACGATTTCATTATGGGTATTTTGTAATGTTTATTATGCAGTAAGCGTTTTTTTTAATAAAAAATGTTTTGGTTAAATGTTTTGTTGCTTTAGATATTCATTTCAGAAAAAAACTATTCTTGATAGTTAGCCATTATGATACATCTGTTAACATTTAAGGTTGAAACTGAAATACAGTTACAGTAGCAACTTTAAAATTGTAAAATTAACCCCAAAAATAATATTTTTAAAATATAAAGCTAAAACCTAATACAATAAACGATAAAAAGATTTTTAATGTTGAGTTTTTACCCTAAACTTAACAATGCAATGTCAAGAATTACCTTAAAAAGGGATAATTTTTAAAATTTAGGAACATTTCCATATTTGTCAGTTTGGCAAAAGCTAAGGCTAAAGTGCTTTAGTACTAAGCCTTTTTTGGGCTTAGTACTAAAGCTAAGGCTAAACGATTTTTGAACCTTTAGTACTAAAGCTAAGGCGCGGCTAAAATGAAATTTCCCGGCAATGCACACCCGTAGTGTGTATGTAATGTAAAGTTAAGTTGCAATGCTATAATGTAAAGTTTCATAATAGGCATGAATTTTATTCAAAAAATCTGCTAAAACAATAAAGTTTGCACGGGTTTTGCCTTTTTAATAGCAAAAATAAACAGCAAGAAATTATAATTGCATTATTGGTTTATTACAGTTACAAAACAAACAACAACAGCAAACGAGAAAAAATTTTTTACGGGCGTTATTTTTTTTTACCAGAACCAATTATTAATTTCAAAACAGGTTATTTTGTGCATAATTACCGTTTAATAATTCCATTTGCTGCATATTACTTATGGAGCTCTTAAAGGGTTTTAGGCGGTTCCATAAAATATCTATAGCCGGCCCTCCCCTGCTCTAAGAAAAGTTTAACGTTGTGATTTCATTAGCCATACAGCCGTAAACTCTAAACATAGAATTAATTACTAAGTGTAATATCAAAAAAAACGTTCATCATAAACACGAATTAGGCACACGGTGGTGGTGTGCGATTGGAATTTTGCCTGATATAGTTTAAAATATTCCCCGAACGAGAGCACCTGTAATGGGAACCTTGCTAATCAGTCCAGTATACGTAACTGAACCAAAGGTAC